>JZKD02S1818281.1:16263-37402 GCA_000966675.3 Picea glauca | reverse complement strand
TTGACAAGATCGTGCCAATAAGGGGAGCGAAGCACATTGAATGGGACACCACAAGCATAGAGAAACCGAGCCACTTTTGCATCCACCTCATCCCTACCTCCAATATCAAGGAAATTTACTATTGTTCTTCTAGATCCAGAGGTTCCAGAACCAGTACCACGTTGAGATGGAGATGTGTTGCCACCAAATCTAGATGAGGCATCGGATTGAAGCTTTTGTTTTTTACCATACTTTTTTTGTGCAGCTTCCTCTATCCTTATATATTTTTGTCTCTRCTCCTTGGATATATTAGGGCAAACTGTGATCCCAGTGGACCCCTTGTCATCACTCTCCATTACACCACAAAGATGCCTCCTTAGACGGGTATATGAACCGGTATAAGGTTTTCCATCATGACAGTGATGAGGACATACAAATTTAATGCTTCCACCACGTCTCCCCTCCTCAACTTTTGTTACAAATTGCCACAAGGGTCTCAATAAATCTTTGCATCCTACATTTCCCTCTCCATTTCCCTCTTCTTCTTAAAAGCCTTCATCAACTTCATATTGTGGGTCACCATGAAAATCACCACTATCATCTTCTTCCCTTCGATGCCTTCTCCCCGCCACAACCATGAGAACAAAAATAGGAATGATAAACCAAAAGAAAACCATTTTCTTCAAGTTTTAGATGAACAACCTGCAATAAAATGAGAGAGAAGAAGGAATGGGAAAGAGTAGGAGAGGAGGAAAAAACAATTAACAAAGTTAACCCAAGGAAATGAGAGAGTTGGGTTTTCGGCTTACCTCTTTAGCTCTTGAAACTTGAAACCTTTGGAAAATGGTTGCCTTTGATCTCTCCTCCAAGCTCCTCTTTGCTCACTCTTCTAAGCTCTCCTTTGCTTTCTCCTCCAAGTTCTCACAAATCTGCACTCCCAACCTCTCCTTTGCTCTCTCCTCCAAGCTCAAGATGAAAGAATGAGGAGAATAGAGGGGAAAGAGCTCCATTATTCTGCACATTCTTTTCCCTCAACCCTAAGCCTAAGCTAGGCCCCACCCTAACCCCACCCTAACTCCAAAAATTAAAAAAAAAAATGAACTTTTGCTTAAAGATGCGGGTCCCCACGAAAGCATGCTCATTTTCCCTTGAAGCGTGCGTGAAGCGCCCTCTGAAGCGCACTTCAGAGGGAGACACTTCCGAATGGGCAGGAATCAGGTTTTTTGGGGCCGAAGCGCGCTTCCAAAAATTGAGTCACGCTTCAGAGGGAGCTTCTAGGACGCACCCTCCCAGATCAAGCTTTGGGGCTTCAAAGCGGGGGCCGAAAGCTTCCGGTAACCATGGTAGATACACTCAGATTAGAGATGAGCTTGCAGCCGTCGGAGAGGTTGTGAACCCTAACTCTTTGGTGAGGCAAGCTATGAATAGCTTCACCAAACTGTGGGGTCCATTCGTACGGGGCATTCTGGCCAGGGAGGTTATGCCTACATGGGAGAGGATGTGGGATGACTTCGTCCAGGAGGAGATTAGGCTTGCAACCAAGGCTTCTGGACAGCAGCAGCAGCAGCAGATAGTTTCTGATGATGAGAACATTGCTCTTTGGACAAAGGGCAAGAAGAAGACCAGTCGTGGAGGTCGGCAAGGTCCCAAGTTTGGGGCCCCACCACAAGGAGGAGAGAGTAGCAGCAGCAGTGGGCAGAGTAGAGACATGAGCACAATGAGATGCTTTGCTTGTGGAGAGATGGGTCACTATGCAGGACAATGTCCCAAGAAGAAGAAGAAGCAGCAGGATGGGTCAGCAACGACAACAGAGGAGATAGAGTTCAGTGATCAGTTTGCCAAAAAGTGTGCATTCATTACTACTTTATCTTCTATTACACCATCCATCACTAGATGGGGACACCGAGCTGAGGAGGACTGACTAATGCATAGCAGTGATTCAAAGGGAGATGATACTCAGTGTCCCTGGACATCTTCAGAGTGGGTGACTGGTCCACCCAGTATATCTACATTTTCAGAGCAGCCGAGCAGACAGAGAGTTGGTGCTACAACTTCAGTGCCGAGCAGCAAGGCACCACAGAGGCTTTAGCCTCACATGGCTTATGAGACGAGCAGATCAGGTTCTGGATCCACTTCAGGTGGAAGTGACTTGGCAAGAGGCCAAGTTGATGACTCTTTGTGAGAGACTAAGAGGGGGAGACTCTCAGTGAGATGCCAAGAGTAGAGACTCTTGGTGAGAGGCCAGGAGTAGGAGAAAATCCTTGGTAAGAGACCAAGGTGGAGATCTTCAGTGTAATGCCGAGTTCTAGATGATCTTGGATAGATGGAGAGTTAGTGCCATTTATAGATCATACAGATTGAGTAGAACTGTGACAGAGTCCACTTTTAGCGATCAGGGTACAACCATACTCACCGAGCATATGCCAGGAGGCAACCATGTCCTCTGCAGGGACGGATTGGTGGTGACGAGCACTTTCCTCGGTAAGAGGGAGTGTTGAGATTTGGGTACCTTGGAAAGTGGTCCTTTATGATTCTAATTTCACTTTGACTTAGGAGTTTTAAGTCAAAAGTGAAATATGTCGCTTAAGTCATAAAGTGACAATTAATTCACAATGTGGGTGAATTAATAGACATAAAGCAACTAAGGAAAGTGGATTTCCTTAGTGAGTTTATTGGAGTTCATCTCACCCATTGATTAGACTTGGCTAGATCTAATCTAGGCCATTGATCTTTTAGGGTTGGCATGAGGAAGCTAATGAGAGGGTAAAGGCATTTTGGAGACTCATTCTTCACTTGTCATTTTTGGAGAAGAGGAGAGGGGCGGCGCATTTCATGAGCGTTTGAGTAAAACCCTTGAGAGCTTGAAGAGAAGCTTGAGGTTGGTTTGAGCTTGCATGGAGAACATTTCCATGGAGCCATAGCTTCCATCTCTGAAAGGGAGCATTTTCATGGAGGAGTAGCACATCTTGAGGATGAGGACACATTCTGTTTCCTTCATTTGCTCATCAGAGGAGGAGGTCATGTCAGATCAAGATGAGGTCTGATGCATAGGGAGAGGAGAGCTTGGGCGCTTGTTTCTGTGGAGAGAGACATTCATTTTATGGCTCAGTTTATTTCCGGTGATCATTTCTGCTAGGAGGAGGGTGCACATGTTGAGAGGACTGGCAGCTACCTGGTAGCAGATCTGCTTGGAGGATTCGATCTCGGACAGTTTCGGTGGAGAGGCAGCACAGGAGAGGATATTGTTGTGGAGGGATTTCTTCATTGGGTCACTAATGAGCTAGGGCACTTCAGTTCAGTACAGAGGGCAACAAAGGGAGAGGGCGCACCACAGTTTGGGCACTTCTTTCTCTGGTTCTTGTGGCAAGGCTTGTGAGGAGCTTGCTATGTATACAAGTTCCATTTTATTTCATTACTTGTTCTATCTCTTGCTTTAATCATCATTATATAGACAGATATCCCAAACTGGTTTTCCCCGGGGGGGTTTTATTCAGGGTCATGTTGACCAAAAATACCTGTGTACAAAAATGCATGTGTTAGTTTCTTAGATCTGTTCATTTTCAGCTGTAAAAATCTTTAGGTGTGTTGTACTTATTTTAGTATGCATGTGCTAACTTCTGGTTACTAAAAGTACATGCTAGAGCACCTAAAATTGGAAGTGCAATCGTAACAAATCAGCAAGAAGTTCTTGGACTATTGGTTGTCCGAAAACAGCAGCAAATACCTTACATAATAGTTGAAACTTAGAGCCTAACTGTGGTCAATGACAGACCCAGTAGGCAAGCTTGATAGGACCTGAAAATCTTCAAGATCAGCAAAGGCAGAGGGCGCACCTGAGTTTGGGCACATCTCTCTCTGGATCTTGTGGCAAGGCTTGTGAGGAGCTTGCTATGTATACAAGTTCCATTGTATTGTATTACTTGTTGTATCTCTTGCTTTGATCATCATTATATAGACATATATCCCAAACTGGTTTTCCCCGGGGGGGGTGTGTGTTTATCAAGGGTCATGTTTATCAAAAATACCTGTGTCAAATTTATGCATGCTTAGAAGTGTAGGTCAGTATTTTAAAGTTAAATATCTAGAGGTAGTGTTATGTTTTTTAAGTTATATTGCATGTGCTAACATTGAGATAAGAAAACACTTGCAATGGCACCTTAAAAGAGCACTTAACTTTCAAAACATTGAGCAGAAAGTGGGATCACTGTTTGCTATCCTAAAACAGCAAAAGAAGACAGCCATACAGTTGAAACTTAGAGCCATACTAGGGTCAAAGACAGACCTTAGGTGGCAGCCTCATAGGACCTCAGATATTTCTACATTGTTGTTACAAGACTGGTTTATTGCTGCAATTTGCAACACCCACAGCTAACTAACTTGTCTAGTGTCTAGAAGAGGTCGTTATTGCATATTTTGGCTTGGAAGTTGATATATATATATATATATATATATATATATATATATATATATATATGCTGCAAAGTGTTCTTGTTCAGAGAAGGTACAACAAACTACTTTACAACCTCTTCCATTCCTTGACCTAGACCAACCATTCGGTGATCAAGATAGGGGGCGGTAGGCTTGGCTACTAAAATTGCTATTTGATCCCTTGAGGTCACCAAGGAAGCCTCCCTTGTGGTGGACCTCTTCCATCACTAAAACAAGGGAAGATCCTACTAAGGTGATAGTGGTAGTTTCTTTCATTGTTATGTAAGATTTGGGGATCTTGTGGTGGGCTTTGCACAAGTACAAATCCTGTGATAACAACTATTTCAGGACGACACCCCATCTCTAAGCGCACTTCTACCCAAAGGATCTTTAGTAGCCAGCCTCTAATAAACAACCAACCATGCAAAGCCCCTTAACTTGTAGTTGAGGCGGAGAGACCATACACTATGCAATCTACAAATCCACATGTCCTTTGGGTCAAAATCTCCAACGAGCATTCAGAACAAGGGACAACATGTTTCTAATGTAGCAAGGAATAAATCCTTTTAAACTAGTACTATTGAAGTGACTTCCCATACTTCCAACCCCAATCCCACCACAAGGGACCCCACATATAATTACTCAATTTGGACAAATTCTCATAAGGAATCGACCCCATAATATCTTTGATAACATGTTTAATTGCATGGTATGGAATTTCTTAGAGTAATTTAAGAGAATATTATCTGCCAAAGCAGACATGTCTAAATCCAGAAATTGTTATTCAAAAGTGATATACACTACCAACATGAACATTATGATTCTAAGAGATAAATGAACAAGATTTATCATCCCAACAACATTTTTTTCACTGAATGCTTCCAGTGAACAAGCAAGCGGCAACTGCCCTATGTGGACAATAACATCTCAACATGCTACGGAAGTCACCCTTGAGCCTAGAGGCCACGAGGGAGTGGTATCTGTTCCACCAAAGTCATCCAACACTTGCACCTGGCGCCACCTCTTTTTCAAACAGTAGCACCACCATAAGCATGTCATTCGAGAGACTTAAACCCTGCTGCAGACAATAATAGCACCTGGGTTTCACCAACCCGGAAAACCACCATTGACTCTTCCGAACAACTTAACCAACAATATATTTATTACCTGTAAAGTTTACTGGTGATATGTATTATGTATTAAGCTGAGCATTCCAGAAAGTAAAGCACTTACCAACACCCAACAGAGCAATTACTGAAGAAACAGCATCAGCGCGATGATGCCAGGCATTAGCTTGAAGAAGCCCACTCCCTTCCCTCTCTCCTGCCTTTTTTGTCACCCAATAGAGTCTGTGGCCACACAAATTTCAAATCATGATACACTAAGGAAAATCAGATTAACTGGAAAACACTGACTGATCAAATCAATGTGACTCATTAAACATGGATTGAATTCCTTTAGTCAATAACACATAAAAATAGGCAAGCAGGAAATAGAACTAAAATTCTTTCCAATATGTTCAAAGTTAAATAGAATATTCTTGTCGAAAAATGGGTTGCAGGGGTATCCTTATAGCATATTTCGAAGCCCAAGAATCTTCTAGCAATAATGCACAAAAAAATTATTTATTTATGCAAACAGAAGCCTTCCGATGCCAGATTAAAAGTATTGGTGACTGACTCTGGAAAATAAAAGCTGTGAATTTCAGGGTCAGAGAGACAAGAAGAAAAACAATAAGTGCAAAGAACTAATTCATATTTGATTCCACCCTTATGTTCAATGAAATAGACAGTTCAAGAGTGAAAATAATAGACAACAGAAGACCATTTAAAAGATGGGAATAGCCAGTAAATACTACACAATAAGTCACAATTAGAAACTTTGTAATACTTAGAATCACAACCTATTCCAAGGGTAGAAATGTTGGGCCATTACTTCTCTTGCTCATGAAATTTCTTTTCATTCATGAATGGGTATCATTAATTCAGGACATCTATTACAGCAAAGCAGAATATCAACTTCATATGTTTGTTCTTCTATAACAGTCGGCATTTCGTAGCCTATAGATCATCAGAATTCAACAAGCAACCATTAAGTTATTAGCGCATGATAAAGTCTATAAGTTGAGGACTGCTAGACTTAGGATCAGGAATATAAGACAGTGTTTCATGCTGGCCTGGAGAAACCCCTGGAGCTTACATGTGGTTAGCAACCTAACCCTTAATTAAATAAAGCATAGCTAAGAGCACCAGGCAAACCTTTGTTATGCTGGTCCCCATCCAACCTTTCTCATCACCAGAAGTTGCACACAGTAGCGCACGTAAGAGTGCAAGGCAGATATCAAATAATATTTTCAGCACTAGCTCTTATGCCTAGCAAGGAAGTGTAGAAGATTTCTACCCACATCCCATTCCCACCTATAAGTACTTCAATGAGAGCACATATCAAATACTGGATATCAGTTGGGTCTAATTTGCGTGGTCAAGAGGAGTAGTCATTATCCTCCCCACCCAGTTTTAAATCCCACTTATGACATATTTTCCCCTCATGGGCCGATTGGGGTTGGCAAAGTACCAGCGATCCACTCTTGCTTAAGTGTGCTTCAAGATGAGATGAAATGTTTCCAAAACAATTCCTTGGGAAAATATCCATTACTCACTTGCATTGATGCGTTAACACATCATTGACATGATATAATTTATCAATGGACTTCTGCTCATCCACGTGTCATTTCATCCAACTATAATCCTAGGGTTTAAGCAATTAGATTAAGTCTAAGTTCTCGAGACATCATCCAAACTTTTAATGCAATCAACAAGCATTTATTTAAGGCCAATGCATTCATCAATACAACCATCAGCATAACAAGTTACAACACTATGTATGAAAGAACCAGCAAACTAATCCCTCCTAATATAAAAATCTAGCAATAAAACCCTAAAACAAGAAAGTAGAATTATTAATCGAAAAAATGGTTTTCTCAATCTGAGTCTGTCTTCAAGTATATCAAAGCTAATTCTTGCACACCAAGCTTGTTCAATAGAGAATTTGGCTGCAACAGATATTACAACCCAACAAACTTGAAATGTTACTTCATCCAAGGCCATCATGTTAAACCCCATTCTAACCATACAAGCAAGAATTAGCAGACCGGTGTTTCAAGCTCTCATATTCAAAGAGAATTCTGATTGCTGGGAATTTATGTCTAACACCTGATTTGAAGGAGCTGTATACCCTCTGCCAGAAGTGTTTGAAGTTGCTTGAGCTTTGCAATCTTTGCCTCCTACACCTTGATTTGGATTTTGAGTTTTTCAATATTGTTGTCTTTGGCTTGTAATGAACCAAATGGTTCATTACTGAAGCATCCATAGAAAAAGGGTGTACCCATAATGTCCGAAGAAAAAAATATATTTAATAAAGGTTAAAAGATATAATTGATCATTATTATGTAGTCAATAAGACTAACGTATATAGTAATAGGAGACACGACTATTGCTAAATGGCATGACCCTACATAATCAATTATTTAAGTATAAATAATTTAAATATGTTACAAGTCGCCCCTTTTCAAGATGTTCCATACTCAAAGCACTTGAACAAATGAGACGAAAGGATCTTCGATGCTTCAAACAATATTGTCGCTTTGTAAAAGAAATAACCTATCCTAGATCATTTTTTCTCCAGGATTGTTTTCTGATGAGGCTCTCAATTTGAACTTCAATTTATTACAGCTCAAAGTATATCTCTAATTAGGACTCCAAGTTATATTGAAATTACGATTCTTTGACATGTAAACAAAGTGGTGTCTTTGTTCAGAGTAATTTTAATGCTGGTAAGTTGATTGATCAATATGATGGCTCTTGTGAATAGGGTGACGATTAGGTATCTTTGTAACTTGCTCTTTTATCTCGATTTTAAAATACGCTTGATTAACCTTAAGTTCTGTATTTATGTTTCTGTCAGATATTGTAAAAAAAATCATCATTAGCAACAATTGAATTTTTAACTTCAATTGAATCTGTAGATGTCATTTTGTCCACAAAATTCAGCAAGAAGGTTTGGTTTTGATTCTTAGACAAGCAATTTCCTTATCTTTTCATGATATAACATTGTCAAAAAAATGTTGATATTATGGTAGCTGCGGGAGGTATTAACCTCTACATGTAATCCTGACGAGACTAGAATATTCCGGGAAGCAAGAGAAACCCTAAAGACTTGGATAATAACTCTAGAAGACTAGTCGGCTTAATGAAATAATTAATATTGAGTTATTAGTCCCCAGGAAGAGAAGTCGGCCCAGATAGCTAAGATGGAGCAATATAAATACAGGGCGCTAGAGCTCATGTGGGACACACACTCTCGTAATGCAGAAAACCAGTTGTGCGCAAGTTTGGAGAGGAGTTGCAGCTACAGCTGCTGCAACTGGAATCTTGTGGTTTTGGCTTGGCCTTTCTCTTGGTTATTGTTTGGACTTTCTACCTAGTACGCTAGCTCTGGAGAGAGGTACGCTACCTTGATTGGCTATTGGTTCTAGGGTTTTCTTCCGGAATTATTCTCTCTGTCAAGGTTAAGGTGCTCGGGGGTGACTTCGACCTATGGTTGGATGACAATATTGCTATATTGTCTATGGTGAAACGAGCACACCTATTATTCTAACAGGTTATGGGCCCACACTATCTTCGGACAATCTAACCATTGGAAGATAGATTGGGAGGATTTGCTCAGTTTCAGTTGCAGTGAAAGTTTTGTTGTAGCAACGAAACCCTAACCCTCTTGTTAAGGCACCTTAAGTGAAGAGATTGACCTAATTTCTGGATAGCCTAGTGCACCCTAGCCTAGTGCACCTCCTGGTACTCCCAGCAAGCCAAGACGTCAAGTTTGAGTTTTTGGTCAAAGTCAAAGGTTGACCAAGTCAAACAATAATGACTTACTCTATGAAGTCAAAAAACAAGTTAGAAGGGGCTTCTAACTTCAAAGCATGGAACACAAGGATTGACCTCGTCCTTGCCAAGAATAAAGTATTGGATCTCGTAAAAGGCAAGATCATGGAACCACAATTTGAAGCGGGAAAAGAGAAGGAACCTCAGAACGTTGCAGTTATGGAGAAGTTCAAGGACAGTGGCATCAATGCTATGAGTATCATAGTGGACTTTGTAAAAGACCACTTGATACCCTACATCTCTCATCTTGACTCATCTAAGAAGATGTATGATGCCCTAACTAATCTCTTCTCAGTCAAAAACATTGGACAAGTAATGAGTTTGAAGAATGAGCTCTATGACATGAAAATGAATGATAATGATAGCATAACATCATACTTTGTGAAAATCTCTCAGTTAAGACTCAAGAGATCAACTACAAGCTATTGAAGAAATCATTTCAGAAAAGGAACTGGTAAATACAGTACTCAATGGCCTTCACAAGACATTGGATGCATTTGCCGCAAGAATGAACACAAGAAAGGAGTATCCCACATTTGAAGAACTTTGGACTTGTTGTGCACAAAAAGAATCAAGGATTAACGCAAAAGAGAAATCCCAAAAGAAATACGATGATCAAGCCTTAACAGCAAAGTTCAAGAATTTCAAGAATAAGAAGAAGTTTGGCTTAAGGAAGAAACCAAATCAAGAAAAGGATATGTCAAAGATACAATGCTTCAACTGTCAAAAATATGGTCACTATAGGAACCATTGTCCTGAGTTAAAGAAAAGGAAGGAAACAGACGAAGCAACAGTTGTCGAAGAAAGGGAACCCTCAAAGAAAGCCAAGAAGGATAAAACAGACTTCTTCTTCTAAGTTAAGGTAATAATATTCTTCAAAATTCTTGTACATACCCTATTGACATAGTTCTTGTACATATCATGTATATCTATAAGATGGTCAAGTAAAACAATACCTATGGAAGAATAACAAGATAAGGATTGCTATCACGATGACTACAAGTCAAGCAATACACAAGAAAAAGATGAAGTACGTTGACAATATTTGGTAACAATTCCTGTGGAAGCTATTATATAAGTAACAACTACCAGATAGGCCGAAATCAAAATCAAACTTGAAGAGACCCAGAAGAAGTCAAAACAGAGAGAAGTCAGCAATCAAGAGGAAATTAGAAAAAGACTTGTGACACTTTGCAGAAGGCAATAAGGATGCAGACGGAAGCATGGACTCTCTTAGATGGAGGGAGCTGATTACAGAATTCCAAAAGAAGAGCATGCATTCATGCATGAAGCAAGGATTAGGAGGGAGCTAATCCTAAATGATATGATCCATTGAGGATTATGAAGTATCTATCCATGTTCCCATTGAAAGTAGCATCCATGATAAGCAACACGTGTTCAGTTTGACTCTAGAAGAAGTCTTCTTTGAAAATAAGCCTTAAGTATCCTTGGTTGTCCATCTACATCCATGATCCTATGATGGAAGGAAGAAGTTGGAATCTTCAGGGCATCGAATCTATAGAAGACTCCATGGACCCAAAAGCTAAAGAGGAACATGAGGAAGAACATGAAGATTCCAAGAAAAAAAGAAAAGCCAGAACAACCAATTATTATACCGAGAATCATAAGACTACGAGTTTGGTTTGAACCCACTAGAAGCAATCAAGCAGAAGAAATGGAAGTTATGATAAAGAACAGTGTATGTAACAAAATGTTAAAAAGAATTATGAATGGAAGCATTGCGAGATTCGGAGGTTCTTCCATAAGGAGGGAGAAGATTATGATGACAGCTCGTTCTGGTAAACCAGATATATCTCCTGCAGTATCCATGGATTGGAATTTACATGTAAAAGATTGTTCTTCCTAATAAAGCAAATTAAGAAAAAAGCTTATACCAAAAAGAGACCCATGTATGCAGATATAAGAAGACCTTGTATGGATTCAAACAACTTGATACAGAGTATCTCATATACAGCAGAAGCGTGGTGAAAAATTTCTATGACAGAGATAGTGTATCAAAATGGTTACTGAAAAGTCTGGGATGATGGATTGTGTTAGCGATAATTCTTGTCACGGGCTCTAGAGCATTCGGGATCTGCAAGTTGCACGAAATGCTCAAGCGCAGCACGGGAGAATCCCTGTTTTTTTCCAAATAGCAAGTCAAGCGAGCGGGCAAATGTCGTCGGCAGCATCCAGGTTCTATTTTGCGAAGCAGATCGGCGATCGGTGGGTAATTGCAGTCAGTTGAGCCACACCAAGTGTAGCGCGGAAGCTTTAAAGAAGTGGATGGTCAGAAGTCTCCGTGAAGAACTCGCGAAGTAACGAGGGCCGTTGATCGCGATCAGTTGATGCGTGAGTTCATTTCTTGAACTCGGGGTTCGTAAGGTCGGAGGGCGGACCATATCCTTTGGTTGTGCAAGATCGCGAGTCGCGAGAATTGTCAAAGAGATCTCAGTCGTCCATCCTGGAGAAGTACGTGGCGCACGATCAGAGTCCATCGTCTCCTCGCCCTTCGCAACTTCGAAGAACGAGGACCATCCTCCTCGCAGCCGCGAGACGCGAAGCGCCGAAGGCATTCAGAACTCGGGCCCACAGTATCGCCTAAGTGTTTTCAGTCGTCCGTCCAGAAGGGACACCTGGCAGCATGTAGAGCCGTCTCGGCGCCTCGCTCATCGCAACTCCAACGCGCAAAAAACAGTTCCATCATGTCCCGATACGCGAAGTGGCGAGAGCATTCAGGACTTGTGGCCCACCGCAGCGTCGGATGAGTTTAGAACCGTCGGATTTGAAGGGCGCGTGGCACCAGATTGACCCGTCTCGGCATATCGCTCATCGCGATTTCGAGGAGCAAGGAGCAGCCCCTACGTACTCGCGAGCGCCAAAAAGCGCCATGGGAATAGGCAGGTGGTCACAGCCCGTGGACACTTGGAAAAGGGGAGGGGCTGCGTAAAGGAGGCCGAAGCGCCAAGTTCAGTTACAGAAGGGATCGTCGCGGTCCCCAAACGCCACCAGATCCGATCTCCATACTGTTTCTTGTCTAGAGTAAATGATGATAGGAGCGGGTGGTTGAAACCTCCTTTCATTCATTAAGTGAGGGGATGGAAGGTCTGGCAAGCCGTCTGCCCAAAGAAGTCCTGTGTATCGATTTTCTCAAAGGCGCCATGCTAAAGTCTTCAACTCAACAGAGAAGTCTGCGCACACTAGCTCAACACTTAATGGCTCAGCTACCCTTCTTGCAGGAGCCATGCGTAGTTAAGATGGCGCTTAAAGGAAGATATCAGTACGAGTTTGACTGAAGGGACATCAAGCTGTGAGTCACTGGACGCACCTCCGCGAGGCAATTTTCTCTGAGTATATAAACTCAGTCTTTGTAATTTGTAATATATCGATGGTTGAGCAGAGCTCCCGGTTGTAAAACTTTAATGAAGCACTGTTTTCTGGTTATTTCTAGACTTCTGAGACTTCTTGCCTTATGAACGCCAGTTTCTTTACATCTTTGTTATACTGTGTTAGAGCAGCTCGGAATTGGAGGATCCAGTCGAGTTGTAGCTGTTATAGGATGATGTTGTAATGGATCACTGTAATAGTTACGGAGTCTCTAATCAGTTCCTGTGATTTCCTTAACGCTGAATGACTTGGAATTGGAGGATCCAGTCAAGTCTTCTATTCAGTTTCTTGAAGCCCCGAACCAGGAGGATCCTACGTTCAGAGTTTTTCCCCTTCAAACCGTTGTAAGCCTGTTGCCCAAAGTTGTTTGTTCATCTTTCTTGCTAAGTCTTCCACCTGCTCACCCTTTAATCAACCCACTGGCTGAAGTTAGGATTCCAAACCTCCTTTGTTCTTTACGTACCAGATCCAGTCTCCGAGTTAGAGTAATATCTCCTCGAGTCTTTATCTCCATTTGATCACCCATTTATAAACAAATCGTGACATTAAACTGATGGGTGTCGGGCTCTGCTCCTGCAAGCAATCCAGGAGTAACTTCCGACGCTAACAAATTGCTAATCCATGGCAAACTCTCATGATGAGAGAAGAAGTGCTACTTGGATATGTTTCAGTTTGAGCTTTGCCACGATGTCATGAGCTAGTAGAAAACAAAAGTGTTGAATTTGACCATGATATATTGCAATGATCAGAGCTATGTGAAGCTTTCAGAGAAAACCAGTGTTCCATGACAGACCGAAATACATTGAGATCAAACAATATATTCTCCGTGATAAAGTCCAGAAGAGAGAAGTGGTTCACCAGTATATCTCCACCGACGAGCAAATAGCAGATATGTTGATAAAGCCTCTGTTCAAGATGAAAAGTTTGCGTACTTAAGAGACAAGTTGGGGCTTGTGGAGACGACTTCCTTACTGGAAAAGGAAGTGATTACTCCTAGGTTGGGAGGGAGCACTAATATGTTATTGATTTATGGACGGTCATTTTCCATTTCAGAAAATGGTCCAGGATGGGCAGTTCCTTTCCAGTTCGGAAAGTGGTTTGAGATTTCTAACGGACATGCATTTTCCAATTCGAAAAATGGTCCAGATCGGACAGTGATTTTCGTAATGAAAATGGTCCAATAGATTGTTGATGTACCATAGACAACAATTCCCCTTGTGGCCGGTGTGGGGGAATGGTCTAGGGCAATCATTCTTCTTGACAGTCACTCTGACTAGTGGTCAAGTAGAATGGTCCGCTTCGTCGGGCAGTCATTCTTTCGAGGTTCACAGTTGTGAATAGTTTCGAAGAATGGTCCGTTTTGGAGGTTGGTGCAGGACAGTCATTTCCTTAGGAAATGGTTCGAACAGTTATTCCCTAGGGCAGACTCATTATCTCCAGGTTGCACTGTGATTAATGTCGGAGGAATGGTTCAAGTTCAGCAATCAGGGATAGGCATTCCCTAGGGAAGATTCCTTCTCTCCAGGTTGCACTATGATTAGTGCCGAAGGAATGGTCCAGGCTCAGAAATCAGGGACAATTATTCTTCTATACTTGAGAAGAATAGTCCAAATAGACCATGGTTGATGTTTTAATTTCTGAGGGCAAATGATCTTCCATATCTCACAGATGTGAGTGGAAGAATGGCCCAGATGACTCGGTTTATATCATGATATTGTTTTATGCAGGTTGATATCAGATGATATGATTGTTGTGAAGATTGTATGTCTCTGGACAGTAATTGTATGCTACTATGGTGGATGTGATCCACTGGTAGTGATTGTGTGTCACTGGTTAGTAGCAGTGTGCTACTAAGAGTGGTTGTGTACCACTGGATAGTAGTTGTATGCTACTATGAATAGACACAGTTGTGTTCTATTGGATGGCATTGTTTTGATTACCATGGAGACTATCACTAGTGTTGGAGATGATTACCAATCAGTATGTTGATGGACAGACATTCTCCCGGTGGAAAATAGTCCAGGACAGTTATTCTTCTAAGAAATATGTCTGAATTAAAAGAATAGTCCTTGTAGCCCATGACGTGGCTTCCAACATCTGTTGGAACAGTTATTCCTCTAGGACATATGTCCAGATGAGAAGAATGATTCTTGTATCACTATGTGGAGTGAGTGACTTGTTCAACATCATACCCGATTACTCAAATGGAGTATGGCTTCGAGAGATGATGCAGTTGATGCTATCAAATGATATTGATAGTGATGATGGTGCTCGTGATTTGTTCATGAGATAGCTTGTGTGGCTATGATGATGCTACTAGTTGATTGGTATGTTTGTGCTCAAGACCATTGCCTTTAATACCTCCCTAGATAGGAGGGAGTGTTGATATTATGGTAGCTGCGGGAGGTGTTAACATCTACATGTAATCCTGACGAGACTAGAATATTTCGGGAAGCAAGAGAAACCCTGAAGACTTGGATAATAACTCTAGAAGACTAGTCGGCTTAATGAAATAATTAATATTGAGTTATAAGTCCCCAAGAAGAGAAGTCGGCCCAGATAGCTAAGATGGAGTAGTATAAATATAGCGCGCTAAAGCTCATTTGGGACACACACTATCGCAATTGCAGAAAACCAGTTGTGCGCAAGTTTGGAGAGGAGTTGCAGCTGCAGCTACTACAACCGGAATCTTGTGGTTTGTTTTGGACTTTCTCTTGGTTATGGTTTGGACTTTCTGCCTAGTACGCTAGCTCTGGAGAGAGGTACGCTACCTTGATTGGCTATTGGTTCTAGGGTTTGCTTCCAGAATTATTCTCTTTGTCAAGGTTAAGTTGCTCGGGGGTGGCTTCAGCCTATGGTTGGGTGACAATATTGCTATATTGTCTATGGTCAAACGAGCACACCTATAATTATAACAAAAAAATCTTGAGCTCTTGCTACTTATGTTGTGATTCTTGATTTTTTTAAATGACATCTTGTGCATCATGTATATCCTATGATGAAGTTGTTTATATGCAAGACTTCACTCTAAGATCATGAAAATTTATCTTCTTTTTCTTTGAGAAAACTTCAGTTGTTTCTTTTTTAAGGTTAAACTTAGGTACCAATGTTTTCATCTATGTCAAACCTAAAAATGTATTGACATTTTCACACATAAATAACTTTGAACTAGGATCTGAAAACATAATCACCAATCCTAAATGGTAGATTCTTTATTTCATATTGTTTTTCATTCATTGAGGAATTAGTAAGTGATTATCCAATTCAATATCTGTTAGTGTAATTAATATTTATGGTCATTCTTTAGTAATTAGAATTTACTTTACACAAATAAAGTAGTTTTAGTATTAATAATAAATTAATGCAAATAAGTTCTTTTAAGTTTAAACTTAAGGTACCGATGTTTTCATCTATGTCAAACTTAAAATTATATTAACATTTTCCCAAATACACCTAACTTTGAACTACGATCTGAAAACATAATCGTCAATCATGTTGGAATTATAATCAGCAGCAATACACATACAAAGCAAGGGACACCCAGAATTACAGTAAGAAACACTCGAAGGGGAAAATCTATATTATATCATAACATTCCCATGTGTACATTCTATTGTACAAATGATCTCTTTATATAACCATAGATGACCATAACTACTAAGTCTTAATTAGGTAATCAGATCACATCATATCCATAACCATCTCCACAATATCTCCTTAAATCTCTCAACTCAATCTCTACTTAAATCTCTCTTTATCCTCATCTTTCACTCATATGTAGAAATTAAGCTTGGTCTACCTCATTACCTGTGCAATTATATATTTTAGACATTATTCATAATTCACACGTATGAATTATTCCTTCATACTCCCCTTTAATGAATGCTTGTGATTTTAATATGCAATCATCATCCTCAATCTGTTCAGTTGATCCTTCGAATTGGTCCATTTTTCATTTCCTTCTTCTATGCTATTTATCTTCATTTTCTATCCTCATAACTGGATCGTGTACCTGCAAGATATAAATATCATGTGTGTTGAAGTCCATATAAAAAAGTTATCATCCACCGAAATACATGGGTCATCAATCGCTATATCCGTCGGTTCTCTAGTAAGCTTTTTCTCATACATTGTTCAACAACAATTGTTCATACCTATACATGTTACTCCCTCTGCATCATCATCAATCATCATCTTGGGTATGCTTTGGCTTAACCGTACATCTTGGGTTTTGGTGGGTTACCCTCAACCATTACATTTCTCAAGTGGTTTCGACTCACCATGAACCATTACATCAAGTGATTTATGGCTGATCACAAACCTTTCTCTGTCATGACAAGTGGTTTCAGTTTACCACAAACATACAACAAAAATTATTGGGGTATACATGCCTCTTCATGGCTTACATCATCATTTCACTCAGGTACATACAATTTCAACTTTTGTTTCAGGATAATCTAGCCCTTATACAAACATAGGACCAATATCATCTTCGTTTCCATCATTGAAACAACATTATCAAAGAGAATCTTCCAACTTCTTAGGGATCTCATTCTCTATGCATCTCAAATTATTTAACACACAATACTATTTATTTACCTTGCTTTGCTTCCTTTTTCATTCTTTGTCTTCTTTTGCTATTGTAATCTTCGATCCTTTTGTTACTTCATTCTTCTTGCTACTTCAAACTTTTGTCCTTGTCCTTGTTTCAATGCTCTTCAAGATTGCATTGCCTCTTATTTCTTTTGTTCATGCCCAGAGTCTTCTTCTTCATTCTTTGTCTTCTATCATCTTGTTTTGCTTTCTTCCTTCGGCTTCTTCTCCCTTTTTCATCTTCTTTTGTCGTCTTCGTTTGCTTTCTTTTGTCATCTTCTTCGATCTTCTTCATCTAATTCTTCTATGAAAATACCTACATAGAAAATGTTTCTTGTTGGGAGAGACATCACCATCCAACAAGACACAATGACACTAGATTTGCAAACTCAATTGACGCACTAATGCCATGATTTGACATGACTTACTTTTGACATTGATAATTTGAATGAATTTAACTTGGCTTCTCTTTGTTTTTACAAACTCTCTTGTAATGTCTTGACCATAAATTTAAATTTCGGGTGTCGGGTAACACCGATCATGAACCCTTCTTCATACAACTAATGACTTTACACCTCATGACTCTGGGCTTTTACTTCAATTTCCTTCAAACTTAAACTACATATCCGACACTTTACATGACTCACTTGCCCCTTGATAATATTGACATTTACAACTTGATAATGATATTGGCTTGGCTTGGATTTTAACTTGCCTTCTATTGTTACTTGATTTGAACACAATTATGATCTCTTTAAAAAAATTATTGGCCATATACTCTCAAATGATGTTTGACTTGACCTCGACTTCCAATTAATTTTTTACTCATTACATCAACGAACTTCACTTGACACTCTACAATTGTGATTTGAGAAATTTGACAATATTTGGCAGTTACAATCTTTGAGTCAATAATCTTCCTTCACTAATTGCAGTGGCCTCTTATAATCAACCAATTTAGCCATTCCATACAACTTGAGAACCATTAAAAAACATAAGATATATGATCAAGCTAAAAATTAACATACCTTCCAAAGATCACTTTATGTCAACCAAATCACATGCTGGAACTAGAACTCTTAGGAATAGGATACTTTGTTCTCCATTTGCAGTTGTGTTCCTATGTCAATAAACTCCACGCTTGTAAAACATCACTTGTCTCCATCTAGTTTGGAAAAAATATTTACACATGACTTTTCCAAGCCCAAAGAACAATGGGAGACGGATTTATAGTTTGATCAAGGGCATTGCAATCTATGCTCGTAGAAGAACTTGCAGAGATTTGAACTTGCACACTTTCTGCCATATTCATATTTGATTGATTGATGGTGCGATCATTCGGCATCGCTCGCCCATGGCGCAAGAACACATAAAATTTTGAATGCCAATCAAAAGAACTGCCCAAATCGATGTTTCTTCGGTTTCTTGTATTCACACTTTACTTTCTCTTGTTTTAGCTATTTTACTTCGTTTTTTAGTGCTACAAACGCATTTTCCTTTGCCAATAATTCTTGTTGCAGTGATTCTATCAATTTGTCCTTTTGATCTTCAATTTTGAAAATATCATCCACAAATTTATCTAGTGATATCAACTTTTCTTCTAATGTGTCGATGCATTATATAGCACAACTAACAAATTCATGATAAAGTTCATTATCTCATGTTCTGAATTCTGCAACTTTGCTAATTATGGAATGATTTTGTTTTTATAACCTGTCTATTTCTCGCAAAGCATCATCAAGGTCTTCTTGTAGTAGCTCAATTTCTTAATTAGTTGTTTGAAGTCTTTTTCCTCCTATTACCCTCCAAGTTGCACTAAGATGGACTTGCAATTGAGCAGCCAAAGTTGAACAAGTACTTGTTCGAATTCAGTGTTCAGAAATCCAGTCGGCTATTATGGCCCCTCTTCTTCTTCCATTTTCCGCAGTCTCGATAACCTCATAGGGGAATTGTAATAAGATGAGCTAGCATGATGAACTTTGTAAAAGGCTTAGCCCCCTAAGACTTGGTCACTAGTACATTACTCTAGAGTGTTTTTTTTACTTTTTAATTATATCTTTTTGTCTTACAAGCGAGTTATAATTTTTAAGTTTTTTCACTCAATATCCTCCAAAGCTGGAGTATGTCCTAGTGGCTAGGCCTTGGTGTGTTGTCTAAGTCTAGTGTCCAATGTATATTACCATGTTAGTCATCATTTTTGAGTCATATGGAAATGCGTTAAGTCCCCCTTAATGTTTTCAACAAATAAAAAGTTTCCCGCAAACAGGATATTTTAATTGTAAATGATGTATAAGTTAAATAAGTGGTACTAGGAGGCGTTATATACCTTAGGAGTATTCTTTTTCTAACTCATAATACCCACTTTACCTACCTACCACCTTGTTGAGGAAAATTATTGGTTTTTACCCATTAAAAATCAATTTCTCTCAAAAAGGGAGAATGAAAAGATAAAGAAAAAGAAAAACTCAGCAATCCTTAAGTCAAAGAAACATGTATGGGACATGTTTTCCTTGTATCTGTAGTCCTCTCAAGTAGTGGCGAGTTGTCTCAAGTGAAAGGCGACTTAACTAGACTGATTTTTCATATAGTGGAAATCCCAAGGAAAGAAGGCGCACCTTCGTCTTCATCACGCCTTTTTCCTTGACATGTGCACCCTTGTGCTTTGGTAACATCACGGTTTTTCCTTGAGATGACGTGCACTTTTGTGCTTTGGAAACATCACGCTTTTTCCTAGTGGTGACTCGCCCTTGTACCTTGGAAACATCACGCTTTTTCCTAGAAGTGACTCGCCCTTGTGTTTTGGAAACATCGCGCTTTTCCTTGAGAGGACTCGCCCTCGTGATTTGGAAACGTCACCCTCTCATGCTATATAAGAAAGGCGACCCCCCTCCTCAAAAGAGTTGAAGCTTGGGGAAAGAATACTTTTGTAATGCTACTATTGTAAACTCTCTTGAGAATTGAATAAAAGACTTTGGAGGTCAATTGTGGATGGTGTTCATGGTGTGAATGCAAATTGTTCATGTGTGTATTTGAGGTACTTGTAGATTAGCTTTCTTACTTTCTAATTTCTTAATATGTCTCTTGGATGTAAGATCTATTTGAACTAGGTTGTTTATATATGATCTTGTTATCCTTCACATTTGCAAACATAGATTTCATGTTTATTTATGCTAATATGCATGTTTTCTAGTTTTCATTTGTAGGGAAATTACATGCTTAACAAAATTTGTTGGCAAGAATCATCTTAGTTTTGCAGGTTCTCAAGCTTGGAGTGGTGAAGCATTTGAGTGCAATACTTCACCCATCTTCAAGATATTTTGGAGCAAAAATCCCTCAACCATTTCTCAAAGGACTCCATAACCCAAGTATCAAATCTTGAGCAAAACTCTTTTCCTGTCTCTTTCTCAAATTGTTTTAAACAATCTTCTTTTGGTTACTTTCATACATGCAAGGACTAAGTTTGTTATTTCAAAGTTAGATCTAAAGCAACTTGTCATGGCATGCTAAATGCAAGTAGATCTAGATTTCATTTTACAAAAATCTCATTTTTTCAATAGATCTAGCTCGAGTAAATCCATCCTTTTAGCTAATATTTAAAAGAAAATTTTTAAGGCTAGAAGGTAGATTTGATTTTGAGCTCCTAAATTCATATTCAGCAGTTCTTAAGTGCCAATTGTTTGTTGTCCTAAAACAGAAAACAAAAGACACTGAGGAAGCTAGCCTTTAGCTTGCTTTCCTTGGTAAAATCTTGCTAGTTTTGTACATTTTTTAACTTAGTTAATTTTGGGTTTTTCTAACATCGTTCAAAGACA
>JZKD02S1818281.1:0-13150 GCA_000966675.3 Picea glauca | reverse complement strand
CAGGGAGTTCACAGAGAGGATCATGGACAGGTTTGACAGGGGGGATCCAGAGATCCATTTCAGGGATCTAGCCCAGTTGAGACAAACTGGCACACCGGAGGCATTCATCATAGAGATTCAAAGGGTAGTCGTGGCAGTGACAAATATTTCAAAGACCAGATTGTTCATGCTTTTCACAAAGGGTCTCACAGAACCCCTGAGAGGATGGGTGAAGGCCTACAGACCTCACACACTACAGGATGCCATCTTGCGCACTAGAGATCTAGCAGACTCGGTGCAAAAGACCAAAACTTTTTCCAAACCCTTTGTGCCACAAAAGGACCGAGATAGGAGACTATTCCAGAGAGACTGGAAGGGTAAGGAGAAGTTGGATGATGACACGAGGCATGAGCTTATGAGTAAGAAGCTATGCTTCACATGTAAGGACCCTTAGTTCCCCGGCCACATGTGCATGGGCAAGGGAGAGATCCATTACATTGAGGTGGCAGCAGACAGTGATGAGGAGGAACAGGACAGTGGATCCACTAGCTCGGAAGTGGAGCCACCACATGCGCAAGAGCAACCTCCATGAAGACCACCGACATCGGTAGGGGCCCAAACACCGGTAGTGCCACAACCTTGTGAGAAGGCTAATAGACAGGCACCAGCAAAGGGAGGAGTCATAGCGACCCATTCTGGTATTCCCAGGTATGACACCCTCAGGATCAGAGGGACTATCCAGGGACATAGGGCAATCTCCCTGATAGATGGTGGGGCCACCCACAATTTCATTGATGCTTCATTGGTATTGAGGCGAGCACTTCAAACAGAGGAGTTTGAGGGGTTTGATGTTGCAGTAGCAGATGGCCACACAGTGGAGTGTGTAAACAGAGTCCCCGACTTGGAGGTGAAGCTAGGTAACTACACCATGAGAGATACATTTTATGTAGTTGACCTATCTGAAACAGATGTGGTGTCGGGAGTCCAATGGTTGATCACCTTGGGCAAGATCTCGACCAACTACTAAACCCTTGAGATGGGGTTCAAAGACAATGAGGGGAAGAGGATTGTACTAAGGGGAATGTCGACAAGGGCACCCAGGACAATTTCAGCCAAGAGGAGGGAGAGGATCTTCAAGCATGGGGAGGCAGCCTATGCAGCAGAGTGTTTAATCACCACTCAAAGGGATTCAAATGGCCAGCAGCATTATCAGACAGAGATCAAGACTTTGTTGAGTCGGCATCAACAGGTTTTTGGTCAGATTTCGCCAGGGAGACCACCGGACAGGGGGTTTGAGCACACCATTGAGTTGGAGGAGGGTGTTAAACCCATGATTACAGCGCCCTATCGTCATCCTAGGAGGTTCAAGGATGAGATAGAGAAAGCAATCAAGGAATTGCTAGCAATGGGACACATCAAACCCAGCAGTAACTCGTTCTCTTCTTCAGTTGTCTTAGTCCTGAAGAAGGATGGTACCATGAGGATGTGTATAGACTATCGTGCTTTGAACAAGAAAACCATCAAAAACTGGTATCCTATCCCACGCATTGATGAGTTGATGGACAAACTGCATGGGGAAGTTTTTTTCTCTAAGATTGATCTACACTCTGGATATCATCAGATCAGCATTCGACAGTAAGATATAGAGAAGACGGCATTTTGATGCCACTACAGACATTTTGAGTTTCTGGATAAGCCATTTGGGCTAACCAATGCACCAGCCACGTTTCAGTCTTGCATGAACCATATATTCCAAGATCACTTGAGGAAGTCAGTGTTAGTATTCTTCGACGACGTCTTGGTATACAGCAAGACATGGCAGGAACACCCGAGGGACTTGGCTGAGGTACTTAGCATCATGGGGTCACAATGACTATTTGCCAAGGAGTCAAAGTGTGAGTTTGGCATGACAGAGCTACTATACTTGGGCCACATTATCGGCGCACAGGGGGTATAGGTGCACCAGGAGAAGATCAAGGCCATTTTGGATTGGCCAACGCCCAGGAACGTGACAGAGTTCAGGAGTTTCTTTGGGCTATGCAGCTATTACAGGAGGTTTGTGAGAGGTTTTTCACAGTTGGAGGCACCACTCACCAACCTCACCATACAGGGGAGGGGGCCTTCATCTAGATCGACAAATCGCAGAAGGCATTTGATCACATGAGGGAAGTCATGGGCACATGCCCAGTATTAGCATTGTCGGACTTCATACTACGGTACTACCGTTTGTATTGGACTGTGATGCATCAACAGAGGGGATCGGAGCAGTATTGATGTAGGGAGGACACCCCATTGCATTTGAGAGTCGAAAGCTCAATCAGCCCGAGAGGTTGTACTCGATCTATGACAAGGAAATGCTTGCAATTATGCATGCCTTGACTAAATTCAGACAGTACTTGGTGGGCAGCAAATTTGTGGTCAACTTGGCTTTTGGCCAACTTTCATTTTCTCAAAATTTTTTGGTCCTTGACCACCAACCAGGACTTTGGCCATTCAAAATCCAGAGTTCTTGGAACTCTAGGTCCTTGACCACACTAGAGCATTTTACAAATAAATAAAAAATCAGAAATTGTTGTGAGGAAATAATCATTCCTCTGCTAGCTTGAAGAAACCAAAAAAGAAAAAGAGAAAATAAAGAAATTACCACTTCCCCTACCATCCACACATTTATCAACAATTCATATAGCAAATTTAATTGCCATGCCATCCATTCATATAAACAGTCGTATAAATAAAGATAAATTTCAAAAAAATTACAGACCTTTTGCTGTTTTTCCACACATCACGCCACTCCATACATTGAATTTTGTGTGCTATTAATTTCACACCACTCCGTACATTGAATTATGTGCTATTAATTTCACACCAATCCATACCACAGCATATCAATTTCAGCAATCGTCCATTGAATCTGTACAGTGTGAAATTAGTCATTAACTGTTCCCATATCATCGATTTAATTGAGGCCGTACAAATCATGTACCAACTGCACAGCGGATTGTTGTCCGTACAAATCAGTCGTAGCATTCGCGCCTGCACATTCAATTCTTGTAGTCATCATCATCCATATGATTTCATCGATTGTCTCAAGAAAATTTAATTTCATACTACAGAGGCTAATTTAGATTGGTGTCCATACAAATCGTACGGTCGTGGATTGTTAAGGTTAATAGGTTGAAGGTGAACGATTATTCAAATATACCTTTTAAATATTGGTGGAAAAAGGTGAAGTCTAAAAAAAGGGTGACACATTTTTATAAAGTCAAAAAGGAAGTGGGATTATTAAACGAGTTATAAAATAAAGGTAAATTATATGCTATATAAAGGATTAAAGATATAAGGAGTATTATACAAAATTTTGGAAAGTGTATTTATAAGGTAAATATATATATATATATCAAGAAGGTGAAGTAGAGTTATATATATATATATATATATATATATATATATATATTAGACAATTATTAAAGAAATTATACGAAGCTAAAAGAAAGAAGCGTAAAAGTGAAGGTATTTATAAGAGAAGGGGGTTATTGACTAAGTGTTTTTCAACGAAGTGTATCATTTAGTTATCAAAAAAAAGATTCAGTTTAATTATCGAAGGGGCATATAAGTATCATTTATCACAAGATTCTAACGTAAGCAAAATGGCGTCCAATATTTAGGAAAAAATAAGATTTCCCAAAACTTTTAGTAAAACTATTTATGCGTTATTTTGAATCAAAGGAACACTTGCAGGAAAGGATATTATTATCTCTATTAAATCTTTATCTCATGATGATAGTGACATAATTCTAGGTTCATCCTGGATGGAAGCACAAGGATCCTTCATCCTAAACACGAAAAAAAAAAATTTGACATTTTCATATAAAAAGAAAAAGATAACATTACAGGACTCTACAATGGAGTCAGATCCAGTAACGTCAGAAAACTTTAAAGATATCTTTAAAATAATACTTCAAAAAAATCAAAAATCGATGCAAAATATGCAAAAAGAAATTGATAAAATTATCACAGACAAAAACGAAGAAATTTTTCGCCTCAAGAATCATAGTCAGAGCTTAATCGCTCAAATTATGAAGTTAAAAGGTGAGAAGAAGTCGTAACCAGAATCGTTAAAGCAACTTACTAGCAAGAATTCATTGATTGATAAGGAAACAATGACTGATCCCATCGAAATAAAGAAATCATTAGAAAAAAGAACAAATACAAGTCCAGTCCAAGTGGACATCCCGACTTTCCATTACAAATAGTTGGAAATCCCATTCAACCGGTCCTCATACCTAATGCAAGCAGCCATCTCTCTGTCAATTGTTCAATGGAAAACAAACAACCAAGTTTCCCCCTCCAAGTCCCTGCCAAAATAGCACTGCTCACTGTAAGTTGTAACTCAGAGCACCTGCTCTGATACCATGTAGAAAAATCAGCAACAAAAGCACACACAGAGCTTTTGTCACACACTTAGCAAAACTTGGATTTCTGTCTTAAATGAAAATAACCCACATCACAGTTATATTTCAAAAGCAGAAACACACATTACTAAGTACATATGCAGCGGAAATAACAATGAACAGCAGTCACATCAGCATGTGCACACCCAAAAATTTTGGCAATCAACCAGGGAAAGCCCCAACTTGGGGAAACCCACTGAGAGAGATTTTATTTCTGCTTCAAGAAAAATTACAAGCTACAGTGGTCAATAATGGTAGTAAGAGACAACTTACAAGCACCCAACAATCCCCCTTATTTTCTGTCTAGAAAAATTTGCCAATCTGTACTGTTGTATGGCCCTCTTTACTGAACAGCACCTCGAAATTTGTGCCAACAGTAAGTTGTACGGACAGAACAGAAAGCCCTTCTACGACAAAGAAAAACTTCAGCTTTGCCTCGAAATTCATGCCAGCAACCAGCCTTGAAAATCGTGCCCTTTCTCCTTGTTGTACGGACTGTACAGATCTGTACAGTGCGGCCTCCAACAGCAGCAATATTCTCAGCTCCTTTCACAGAGAAAATCTCCTTGGGAAATGTGCCCAATATCTCTTGAAAACTGTGCCAACCCTAGTTGACAACAATTTCTTCCTTACTCTCTCAAAATCTCTCAAAGCTTGTCTTGCACACTACCCTAGGCTTACTCCTATAACCTGAAAGTGACTTTTCACCTTCCCCATCCCTAAATCCAAAGGCCAAGATCTAATCTTGCCTTTACATGATCAAGGGACATGATTCATTCCCTCCAAAATAAATCACTTACATTTATTAAAGTTTTTTCCCCACTTTATGACATAAGTGCACTTTATTACATAAGGTCACTTTAATAAAAGAGTCACTTTATTACAACTTTATAAAAGCCTATTACTAAAACTTCTTCAAACTCAGATTTTGATATGCTTCATGTAGCAAGCCTTGAAACTTGTGCCCAAGATGAGTCTCTAGCTGCTCCTCAATCTTCACTTGGTTATGCACAAGATGGTTCCAAACTTCGTCTTTAAACTTGTCTCTCGAAAAAGCCTCATGACAGACCTTGTTGTAGTTACAGATTCAACACATAAACAGCTTCAGAATTATTACAAGACCGCTTCAGAAATTACTTTAAAAAATTGCCTCAGGTTCTTGCTGTCATGCCTTAATTCTGCCACAGAACTGATATAGAATTTGTTGTCCAAGGAATCGGCCTCAGAACAGGCCTAAAGTTACTGCCTCAGATCTGTCAACAATTTGGCTTTGTTTATTTGGAACTAGCCTTAGACATCACCTTTTCGCTGCCTCAGAAATCTCGGCCCAACAGTCTCCCTCAGATCAGCCTTAGTCTCTACTACAGGACAAGCTTCAGATCCACCTTTTGACAAATCTAGCCTCAGAATTAGGCCTCAAATCAGCTTCAGAGATTACCTTAATGTTCTGAAATTTTTGCCCTTAATTGCCTCAGAATTGTGCCTTATTCTTTTCGCAGAATAGGCCTCAGAATAGGTCTCAGATCTGCCCACAGGACTGCTTTTAAGGTACCTCAGGGTCTGCCTCAGATCTCCCTCAAAACCAGTCTGTAATTTAGTTTTGGTCTGCAGTTTTAGGTTGTGATAGGCCTGCTGTTAGGAGCTTAAGTCTGCGGTAGCCTTAGAGGCATGCAGCCAGCCTTTTAAGCCCTCAATCAAGCCTCGGCCCAAGCTCATAGACCTACGGCCAGCTCTAAATTTTATTGCAGGGGTCCTTCTTATACCAGTGGCAAGGGTTCTATCACCCGTTTAACTGTCCACGGCTGCCTCCTTTGATGTGCAATGATTTTCTTCAGGAACTGCTCTGATACCATATTAAGTTTTATGATGGTTAGCTCATGCATGTAGTTTAATTTCTGTTTACATGAACTGAACCATAAACAATGACTGCAGAAACAATACAATAGTTGTAGTAAACCAAGATTACAAGAAGAATAACCATGCACAAAAGAACACAAGAAGTATCATGGGAAAAACCCTTCTCAATCAAGGGAAAAACCCAGCAATCCTTTGCTATACTGCCAAGAGAAGATCCACCACCAAACCTAGCACACAATAGGGTGTTGTTATGACTGAGAAACTTAGCTCCTAGAGAATTGCAAATTGCAGTCCTCATAATTTCAGACCTCAACTTCAGAAATTATGACATGACAAGTGAGTGTGATCCACGATGGGGATCCACTCTTATTTATACAAAACCTATCACATCAAATGATGTGTCTATTGGCACAATAGGGCCGACTTGTACAACTTAACAATATAATTAATAATTACACAATATTAATTATCTTTCATATGGTGGGGCCAACCTTGTACCCTTTACATCACAAATTAGGGTTACAAGTAAATCTTACTCTCAGACAATATAGCAAGGATCTCACACATCCACTAGTGCTCAGCCACTAGGGACACGTCTACCTGTGCTTAGCCACAGGGATGTCCTACTCAACTGAGTCCACGGGAGTACCATTTGGAGTACCATCTCTGTTGATTTTATGGTAAGCTAATGCATTTTTAATTTTCTTACTGTTCAGCATAAACTGAACCATAACTACTGCAGCAAACCAAGATCACATGAAGAATAACCATGCACAAGAACACAAGAAGTATCCTGGGAAACCCTTCTCAACAAGGGAAGAAAACCCAACCAATCCTTTGCTATATCCTCAAAAGAAAGACCTCCCACACCATCACCAAACCTAGCACACAAGAGGGTGCTGTAATTCTCATAATTTCAGACCACAACTTCTGAAATCATGAGATGACACAATGTTAAGTGTGTTTCCTCAATGGGGATTCACCTTTATTTATATAAGACTTATCACATCAAATGATGTGTCTATTGGCACAATAGGGCTGGCCTCAATAACTCAAAATATAATTAATAATTACCATATTAATTATCTTTTACATCAATTATCTTTTACTTTATGGTGGGGCCGACCTGTACCCTTTAAATCACAAATAGGGTTACAGGTAAGTCTGACTCTTGGACAATATAGCAAGGGATCTCATACACCCACTAATGCTCAGCCACTAGAGGCACATCCATCTATGCTCAGCCACAAGGATGTCCACATCTCTATCTCACTGCGTCTCACAGGAGAATCACACTCACTAGTGCTCAGCCACTAAGATCAAGTTCACCTGTGCTCAGCCATAGGCACATCCAACTCAGCAGATCGCTTTCTCACTGTGTCTCTCATAGGAAAATCACACTCACTAGTGCTCAGCCATTAGAATCACGTTCACCTGTGCTCAGCCACAGGCACGTCCACTCAGCAGATCACTTTCTCACTGCGTCTCACAGGAGAATCATCTGGAGTATCACATCATCTCAACTCTCTGCACAGAGAAGACTAGTACATCATTTCATCTCCGTCTCAGAGAGAACGACACACCCAACTCATGGGCTTCCTCACCCCACAGGGGCACACAACATTACATCTCCGTCTCGGAGAGGAACCACACACCCAGCTCATGGGATTCCTCACCCCACAGGGGCACACAACATTCCATCTCCATCTCAGAGAAGAACCATACACCCATCTCATGGGCTTCCTCACCCCACACAGGGGCACAACGTTCCATCTCCGTCTCAAAGAGGAACCACACACCCATCTCATGGGCACACCCAACTCATGGGCTCTCTCTTAGGTTGACTCACTCAGTCTGTGTCCTGGAGGATGTATCATGCAGCTATAATCATCAACAATCTCAAGCCGACTCAACTAAGTCCATAGGAATACAAGGAAGGAGACCATCTCAACCCAACTCAACTCAGTCCAGAGGAGTACAAGGCAGGAGACCATCTCAAGTCATCTCAACTCAGTCCAGAGGAGTAGACAAGAGACCACACGTCATAACAACTCAGTCCAGATTCTGACGCACACCCATCACATGGGCACACCCAACACTTGGGCTTCCTCACACAGATATCTCAACTCAATCCAGAGGAGAACGATCTAGAGGATGTCTCATCAAGCTGCAATCAACAAAACAACAATGGTAGTAAGAGACAACTTACAGGAACCCAACAATGCCCCTTATTTTCTGTCTAGAAAATTGTGCCAATCTATACTGTTGTATGGCCCTCTTTACTGAACAACACCTCGAAATTCATACCAACAGTAAGTTGTACAGACATAACAGAAAGCCCTTCTACGACAAAGAAAAACTTCAGCTTTGCCTCGAACTTCATGCCAGCAACCAGCCTTGAAAATCGTGCCCTTTCTCCTTGTACGGACTATACGGATCCGTACAGTGCGGCCTCCAACAACAGCAATATTCTCAGCTCCTTTCACACAAAAAATCTACTTGGGAAATGTGCCCAATATCTCTTGAACATTGTGCCAGCCCTAGCTGCCAACAATTTCTTCCTTACTCTCTCAAAATCTCTCAAAGCTTGTCTTGCATACTACCCTAGGCTTACTCTTATAACCTGAAAGTGACTTTTCACCTTCCCCATCCCTAAATACAAAGGCCAAAATCTAATCTTGCCTTTACATGATCAAGGGATATGATTCATTCCCTCCAAAATAAATCACTTACATTTATTAAAGTTTTTTTCCCACTTTATGACATAAGGTCGCTTTAATAAAAGAGTCACTTTATTACAACTTTATAAAAGCCTATTACAAAGTCAAGTGCCTAGTAGTGTAAATGCAAGGTCACTTCCACATACAAGACAAAACATGCGAAGTACCTCTCGAGCTATAAAAGCTAACAATTCTAACTTTATGGAATGTGTTGTTCTGGAGTAGATTCAACCATTATTGTATCTCTTGGAGCCTCCTGCTCCTCTCTGTCCTCATCCATGTGAAACTCTCTAGATTTCTTGAAGGTTGCTTCTTCATCAAATGTAACATCCCTGCTAATCTCAATTTGTCTCTGTCCGAGGATGTATGTTCTGTAAGCCTTCGAAGTCTCACTGTATCCAACAAAGGTGCCCTTTTTTTCTAAAGGCTCCAATTTTGTTCTCTTTTCCTTGGGAACATGTATGTACACTGAACAACCAAATATTCTCAAGTGGCTGACTTCTAGTTTCTTTCCGGTGAATACTTCTTCTGGTGTCTTGTTCCTCAAGATCTTATGAGGACTTTTGTTCTGAACATATATGGTTGTATTGGATGCTTCTGCCCATAGGTGCATGGGTAAGTTCTGGTCATGGATCATCACTTTAGTTGCTTCTACAATCAATCTATTCTTTCTCTCTGCAACCCCATTCTGTTGGGGGTTGTAGGGAGTTGTTAGCTCCCTCTTAATTCATGCTTCTCTGCAAAAGTCTTTAAACTCATTTGAGGTGTATTCACCTCCATTATCTGACCTCAAGATTTTAATCTTATTTCCAGAGAGATTTTCTAGAAAATCCTTGAATTCTTGAAACTTAGTAAAAACTTCATCTTTTGCTGTCAAGAAATAGATCTATGTCTTACATGAGTAATCATCAATAAAAATGACAGTACAAAATGTTACCTAGAGATTGCACCATCATCTATCTGCATACATCTGAATGTATGATGTCCAAGATCCCTTTGGATCTATTGTCACTGCTTGAAAAGCTTCCCTTGGCATTCTTGCCAAGTGTGCATCCTTTGCATACTCCATCATGTTCTACCTGCATATCTAGTAGACTTGTAACCATCTTTCTCAAAGCTGGTAAGGCTCTGTAATTTATGTGAGCAAGCCTTCGGTGCCATAACTCACTAGAGCTAACATTGTTATGTACAAGGGCTTGTTCTGGGTGTCCCTTCAATTTATACAATCCTCCTTCTCGGACACCAATCACATTAGTTGAATCTATACTTGAATTCTTGGGCCATAGAAGGACTTGGCCATCCACAAATGCTACTTTGAAGCCTTTATCTTCTAAAGCAGAAATAGAAAGAAGATTCTTCTTTAAGCCTTGTACAAACAAAACATCTTTTATTGAGATAGAATGACCTGAATCACGTTGGTAGGAATCATCCCCAAGTTCCACCTTAAGGGATGAACTCTTCTCTGTCAATTTTGTAGGAGAATTTTTTAACCTAGTCATGTGCTTGGAAGCGTCACTGTCAACGAACCAAATATCACTTCCTTGAGTGATGGTACCTGTGAGAGTTGAGACAAAGACATATTCTTCATCTTTTGATTCCTTTGTCCTCTTCTGAGATGTGGATTCTTCCATATTTGTTGCATGTACATGATGCTTTCTCTTCCCTTTCCCTTGAGGACGTTGATAGGTAAAATGTCTCAACTTCTTGCAAGTGAAACCTCTGATTTTAGATACATCCATTTTGTGGTCTGGAATTGATCTTCTAGTTTTCTTCGGACTAGTATATCTTCTTTCTTTCATTTTCTTCACATGAGCAGCAAGAGCTTGGTTCTCTTTATCATTGGTCTTCTGCGATTTGGATATCAATCTGGATTCTTCTTAGGTATTGCTTGTCCATAGCTTGTCAAACTTGGGCAATTTACTTCTTGCACAGATTTCTTGAACAAATAGATCCCAAGAAGGAAATCCATTCAGAATCGTAGTCACAAGCTCTACATCATCCACTGAATCTCCAATCACTGCTAGTTGGTCCTTGATCTACGAGATTTTCATGAAGTAGTTGGAAATTGTTTCTGAATTGTTCATCATCACGTTTCTGAGTTGATGCCTTAGGGTTATCTTCCTGCTTGTGTTCTTTCTTTCATATAGTCTTGATAGGGCATCAAACATTTCCTTTAGTGTCTTCAATTCTGATACATTGGCAATCAAGTGGTCCTTGATTGAATCTATCAAGATCCTCTTAACCTTGATCTCATTCTTCTTATATTTTTCCTTGGCATCTTCTTCTTCTAGTTCTGGGAGAACTTGCTTGACATGATCCAATAGCTCATTCTCTTCTAGAATGAGTAGGATCCTATGCTTCCACGATCTGAAGTTGTCTACTCCATCCAACATATCCTCAACACTCATATTGGTAATCATTTTCATTGATAGAAACCCTAGATCTGAAAAATCCCAAAATTTCAAACTTCACCAAACTGCAATCTGAGAGGTGCAGTGAGTGCGCTAGGGTTAGGCGAGTTGCTCTGAGGTGGAGATAGTACCAACAACCTTGGAATAAGTGCTCAACGAGCTTGACAAAATAAAATTGTGCAATTGCAAATCTCAAGATCTTCCTTCCAGTGGTTAGACTATTCTGAATGTAACCAGCTCTGATACCATGTTAGATTTTCTTAAATTTTCAAAGCAATAGATTTACCAGTGTATTTAGAACTCCTTTTACATTTAACAACCATATACCATATATTAAAAATATAAGCAGCATAAACAAGCACAAGAAGACACATAGATTTATCCTGGGAAAACCCCAAACCCGAGGAAAAACCCAGCCAACCTTTCTTAGATAGATTCTTTTTGATAATACACTCAAACCATGAACAAGCTCTTCTTCACAAGAGAAAACTAATAATGAAGAAACCTTGATACAAGACTAGCATACCAAACAAGGGTAATGCACCAAACAGTTGCAGCAACAACACCATACAAAACTAGCGCACCTCTTCCCAGAGATAGCGCACAAGAGAAACCACCAAGAATAACCAAGACAACCCCAGTTGTTGCAGTAGTTTCACCTTCTCCTTGCCTCAGACTTGTACCGTCTTCTTGAGTGAGATAGTTGAGTGAGTGAGTGACAAATGAGCAAGGCGTCACCTTATTTATAGTCTTCAAGTCACTTTAGTTGGGGCTGACTTCTATTCTAGGAAATTCTATTTCCCCTTTATCATTTCCTGTGGGCCGACTTCTCTTACTAGAAATTCCATTTCTGCTTTATTCTTTTCCTCTAGGCCAACTTCTCTTCGAGGATGTTCTTCAATTTTTCAATGGTCTTCCTTTGACTTATGGAATCTTCTTCTTCTCTAAGAAAGGTTGTCCAGGAGGGAATACCTACCACTACTACCAAAACATCAACAGTGAAAACATCTCTGATGAGCAATTTGGTTTCCTGCGAAGTAGACAAATCCATCAAGCAATCGGAATAGCCCAGGAAGGTCTACACTCAATACACACCCAAAAGCATAGGGCCATCACCTATAAGGTTGACCTATCAAAAGCTTTAGACAAAGTCAATTGGTTATACATCAAATTACTTTTGATTTACTTGGACTTTGGTCACTCCTTTGTCACATGGGCGATGAGTTGTATCTCTTCTACCTCTTTGGCTCTCCTTATCAATGGCTCGGCCACAACCTTCTTCAGAGTTGAACGAGGTCTTCGACAAGGATTCCCTCTTTCCCCGCTCCTTTTCTTGTTGGTGGTTGAATGTCTCAACAAAATCATCCACAGTGAAGCCACAACAACAAAGATCAAAGGTATAAGAATCAATATCAATTTTTCCTAAACTCATTTTCTCTTTGTAGATGACATATTGATCTTTTGTGAAGGAAACATCTCTTACATCTCCACTCTAAAAGAGATTCTTAATACTTTCTACTTGGCTATGGGAATGAAAATAAATAAGGACAAATCTTCCTTTTTCTCCTCGGGATTAACAGATATTGAATGTCAACATATTTCTAGAACCTTGGGAACTCCTGTCTTAAGGAACCTCGAAGGGATGAAATACCTCTGGTTCACTTTAAAGGCAAACAACTATAGAAAACGAGATTGGCAATGGCTCTGTGCAAAAACTGAAAAACGTTTGTTA
>JZKD02S1818280.1:613720-625559 GCA_000966675.3 Picea glauca | reverse complement strand
AGTAATTCCAGGCCAGTGTCCCCCATATTCCTCATCCTTGATTTCATCTCTAGGAACAATATCAAGAAGAAAATCAAGAACATCACCCCTGCTAATAGCTCCCACAATGTCATTTCTCTGTAATGTACGTCTTTTTTTCTCTTTGGTATTTAACCATGAACGTAGAGTAAGCTCCAGAATGAAAAGCTCGCATGCCTTTGAGAATAGGACAGGAGCTTCATCACTTATCATCTTCACAACTTCATCGGATTTCATTATTTTCTTAATTCTGGCAAGAGGAAGTTGATGTTGCTTAAACTTTGCAATTTGTTCCATCTCTTGCATCTGTTGTTGCCAGAACATCTGCAAATGGTGTTTCTAGATCTGCATGTAATGGAGATGAGACTGCATGAACGCCTGTAGCTACTGCTGATGATGTTGCAGAGGCATCTGTGGCTGCTACTGTTGGAAGAGCGAATTATGCATCAAGCTCGATGGTCCATGAGAAACGAGAGGTATTGATGAACTTTGAAGTTTTCAATAGCCTGAGGACCTGAGCGTTTACTTTTCTTGAACACATGGAGAAAACATTCATCTGGCAAATAGGCATCCAGCTCGACACAGTGAAAACACCAAGAATAATCTCGAAGCAATCCGAGGCTCTGTCTATTTCTCTACACCTTTACATGATGATAATTTAAACCTGATGATCTCTAGATGGCACTCTGTAAGAGCTTCACACCTGTTGAACAATAAAACAATGATCTGTCTCTGCCTAGCCATATCGTGCGCCATATGAACTGTTTATTGCTTTTTATTTGTTTTATTCAAACATGGGTAGATTTTAGATATCATAGCTTTAATATATGTTAAGGCATATAATGACATCTCCATGAGGCATATGGAATATGGAGCTCGGCATTTGTGCTTGGCTTGTTGATTTGTGACTTAATTCATAACTTGAATCGTGACAAGGCTTTGTGTGTTGACCCGTAGCTTGATTTGTGGCTTGAGCCTGAGGCTTGAATCGGTGTAAGGTGTATGTGTTAGGTGTACATAGAATATGAAATTAATAATTTAGGTATTAGAATGATTTAGGAATAAAATGTTGATGTTTGGACAACATCGGAAAGACATTCTCTAAAGATAATAATTAATAATATAATTATTGATTATTAAATATAGTATATAATAAGTAAATGATAATAATAAATAGTTATTGATTATTCAAGGGACACATCCTTTCATGAATGGTCACCTTATGTTCCCTATATATGGAACACACAACATTGTAATAACATATCGAATATCGATCATATTTCATATGAAGTAAAACCAACATGGTATCAAAGCAGGACTGGGCTTGACTCCCTCACAGGAGGGCCCAGGTAAATGAAAAGGAAATGAAAACCTAACTTTGTTTAGGTGCCACTAGAACTACAAAGTAACCATTAATGCAAACACCGTTAAATGTACATCACCTATGGCGAAAGTGTAGTTTCCATTCTAACTATTACAACAAGATCTAAGTTTAACTAGGATCCATGCATATATATGTATGGATATATAGTTCATTTGGCATCTAGCCATTCAATGCAAATCAAATTCAGCTCGATGGAGTTTGTTTTTCCAAGAGAATCAATGATCTGACTGATGCTAGGGATGATAGCAACACTTTGGATGAATACGGGCGCAACAATGACATGCGTGGATGGGTATCGACCTCGTAACCTTGTGAGAGTGGCAGCTAGCGTGAGGTTGAGAAAATCATCGTCAGATTGAGTGGTTGAGTTGCCTGCCTACAGATAGCAAGTAAAAGAAATATGCCGATGCCTCCGAGAAAAAGAAAGAGGGCACGCCAAGGATTGGTTAGAGAGACCGTGTTGTAGATCAAAGTTGATCTGTTGCTCATGATGCCAGAAACACGAGCCTGCCATTGAATTGTTGGATGTTGCTCGTGTTGAGAAACCCTAGACTTTTCTTCTTTGTGTCTTCGGTCTCGGGTACTTGTTTCTTCTAGTGGTTGTGGTTGTATGCACCACAAAATCCCAGCACACTGTAAAATCCTCGTCCCTGTATTGTTTGATCAAGGATTGAATGCTCGGTAAACAGCGGTCGGCCTGGAGTTATGAGAACTGAATGGGATGTGGCAGCTCCATCCTTTGAATTGAAGAGTTACAAGTTTTTCCATCGCTACTTCAATTGAAGTTGAAAACTCGAAGTATATAGAGCAGAAGAATTTTCTATAGTTGTAACCGAAAATGGAACCCAAGTTACAATCTGTTCTGAATTTACAGGCATTTGGCGAAACTTTCTAAATTTGAAGTTAGAATCTTCGTTGAAGATCTCAATTCAGAGTGGAATCCCATTTGGAGCTACTGTTGAAGGTTCTTTAGCAATGGGTTTTGGAAAGGTTGTTTGGACATATTGTCTTCTTGGATTGGTGGCTTTGCACTCTTATGCAGAGGCAACACCCGCAAATGCAAGAATCACATATTTACCTGGATCATTACGCAGGATATGTAAAGAAATCAAGAATAAAACATGGTTTGAAGAATATCTAGAGTTCCTTTCAAATCCATTCTATATGGAAAAGGCTGTTGAAAATTTTAAGCGATTAGGTTAAACCGACCGAACTTCTCAAGGATGTTTGGTCGTGCTTGGCCAATGAGAGCACTAGTTAGAGAAGGGAATGTTCTCACATATCCGCAGATCAACGGAGTCCCTTGCACTTGTTTGGTTAAATGATGAATCAGTTAGGACAACAATTCATGCTCAAACAGTATGCTCTTTTGAACTTCAAATCAACATGGCATAAAAAAAAGGTACATTTGTGGGGTACAATGAGTCTTCGAACGCATATCGAATCTACATCCCTGGTCAGAGATAGATTGAGGTGAGTAGGGATGTTACCCTTGAGAGGAGGTATCCTTTAGGAGATCTAGAGGATCTCATATGGAGATTGAAAGTGAGAGACAGGAAGAGATGGTACATTTCCCCCCTCACGCTCCAGCAGTTTAGAGGGAGACAATTGAGCCTATTGATCCCATTGATCATGTACCTCCAGTTGATGTTCCCAGAGATATTGCAGTAGGTCAGAAGAGACCTACATGGGCTTGTCAGACTCTCTAGGAGGCAAAAGGACATGCAACTCCTCCTGGTACCTTCCGAGAGAGCAAGAGACTTTAGAGATATTCATGCTATGCCACAGTTATGAACCACATGATTCATTTATTTTTTTTGGCCTTCCTGTTATGAGGAGGAAACTAGTCATCCAGTATGGAGAGATGTCATGATGGAGGAGTATCAATCCATCATGAAAAATGATGTGTGGGATATTGTTCCGAGACCTGAGAGCAAGTTTGCAGTGACTTCCAAATGGATCTACAAGATCAAACACATAGTTGACGAGAGCATCGAGAGGCACAAAATGAGATTTGTTGCCAGAGGATTCTCTCAGATGGAGGGAATAGATTATGAGGAGACATTTGCTCTTGTTGCTCGATACAGTTCTATCTGGATGATTATTTCCCTCGCAGCATCCATGGGTTGGAAACTACATCAGATGGATGTGAAGACAACCTTTCTCAATGGATAGATTAAGGAAGAAGTATACATTGAGCAACCAGATGGTTTCATGATACATGAGAAGGAGTCTCATGTGTGCAGGTTGAAGATGGCCTTGTATGGAATTAAGAAACCACCTCAAGCTTGGTATGCAAGGATTGATGGACACCTGATGATTTTTGGGCTTCAACAAAAGTGTTGTCGATCCTATCTTGTACTACAAGACTGTTAATGGTGAGTCCTTAATCTTGGTCTTCTACGTTGATGATTTATTCCTCATCGATACAGAGAGCCTTATTGTTGAATGCAAGTATGCATTGGCCTCTAAATTTGAGATAAAGGACCTTGGTATGATACACTACTTCTTGGGACTAGAGGTATGGCAGAAAAATGATGAGATCTTCCTTTAGGGGAAGTGCACAGTTGAGAAATTGAAGAAGTTTGAGTTATTGAACTTGAAGTCCGTGGCTACACCAATGATAATGAATCTGAAGAAACTATGTGTGTCTTCTTTCGATTTCGACGAGATTGATTTGACCCCGTACAGACAACTGATTGGATCATTGATGTATCTGGTTAACACCAGACTAGATATTTTCTATGTAGTGAGTGCACTTAGCCAATTTATGAGCCAATCGAGATAGACACACTAGATTGTTTCAAAGCATGTGTTGCGGTACTTGTGAGGCACAGTTCGACATGGTCTAAGATATGCTTCCAATATTGATATGATATGGCAGGAATATATTGACTCTGATTGGGTAGGGAGCGCAGTGGACAGAAAAAGCACCTTCAGGTGTTGCTTCACTTTTGGATCTTCCATGGTTTCCTGGTGTAGCAGGAAACGAACTTATGTAGCTTTGAGCACAACAGAAGCAGAGTACATTGCATTAAGTATGACAGTCCATGAAGCAGTGTGGCTTCACAAGCTCCTTGCAAATTTATTCGAACATGTGTTGGATTCCACCATTATTCATTATGGTAACCAAATTTGTGTGAAGATCTCTGATAATCTAGTGTTTCATGACAAATTGAACCACATTGAGATCAAGTACCATTACATTCGAGACATGGTGCAGAGGAAGGAAGTATTGACGCAGTACCTTCCTACAGATGAGCAGGTTGTTGATGTTCTTACCAAACCAAGATGAAGTTCAAGCACTTCCGTGATAGACTTGGCGTGGCAGAGAATGCCTCCCTTGCTGAGAGGGAGTGTTGATCTTTGCAGCTTCCTGAGACATTCTCTAGATCGTACTACTCTTTGACTTAGTTGAGTTGATCTATGATGACACTTATCCGATAAGGGATAAGTACAATTGGGCTTATAACCCAACGTCCCATGTGGAGAGCACATGAGGACATGTCAAGGGAGTTGACCCTTGATGTCACACACCATGGGAGTTGACCCTAGTGTTTTTAGAAGGTGTAGCCTCTAGAAGTCCACATGGAGTGCCATGTGTGACAAACTTTCTCCATATCGTACTCCTCTATGAATTGAGTTGAGTTGATCTGTGAGAACACTTATCCGATAAGGGATAAGTGTGGTTGGGCTTATAACCGAATGTCCCATGTGGAGAGCACATGAGAAGATGTCAAGGGAGTTGACCCTTAATGTCACACACTATGGGAGTTAACCCTAGTGTTTCTAGAGGGTGTAGCTTCTAGAAGTCCACATGGAGTGCCATGTGTGACAAACTTTCTCTAGATCGTACTCCTCTATGAATTGAGTTGAGTTGATCTGTGAGAACACTTATCCAAGAAGGGATAAGTGCAGTTGGGCTTATAACCCAACGTCCCTTGTGGAGAACACACAAGGACATGTCCCAAGAGGAACCTAGTGTTTCTAGAGGGTGTAGCATCTAGAAGTCCACATGGGAGTGCCATGTGTGACAAACCTTTTTCTACTATGGTGGTTGTGTACCACTAGCAGAGATCACGAGTCTCTGGATAGTAGTTGTGTACTACTATGAAAAGATACCTCCCTAACTAAGAGGGAGTGTTAATGTTTCAACATCAGGTGGAACTTCTCCTAGATTGGGCTGCAGACCAAGGGAGATAGAATACATTTATCATAAAGGTGCACTTATGGTAAATGGGCCCAGACGTAGTCCTTCCTTGATCATGACAAGGAATAATATGGACTCGAGGTGCTTGAAGTGCTTTCCATGTGTCAGTTAGCATCAAGCCAACATTCACTTATAAGTGTGTGCCTGTGGTGAAAGATCATGGTGTGTTATTTGTCCTAGTCATGGTGACTTGACAAGGACTGATAAAGACACAAGATGCTATATGATATTACATGTGAACCCAAAGTGAACCTAATCTCACAGAGAGTTAATTGGTTCAGGTGGGAGAGAGATGTCTCCCAAGACTAACATACAAGTGTCATGTGTCTAGCATGAAGTTTGTATACTTCAAAGACAAGATTGGCATGTTGCAGAATGTCTCCCTCATTGAGAGGGAGTGTTGATGTTTGGACAACATCGGGAAGACATTCTCTAAAGATAATAATTAATAATATAATTATTGATTATTAAATATAGTATATAATAAGTAAATGATAATAATAAATAGTTATTGATTATTCAAGGGACACATCCTTTCATGGATGGTCACCTTATGTTCCCTATATATGGAACACACAACATTGTAATAACATATTGAATATCGATCATATTTCATATGAAGTAAAACCAACATAGAACACCTAGCGTATACATCATTCTTTTGAATATAAGGCTCTTTGTTAAGACTCAATGAAGAATTGTCAATCCTAAGGTATGACATAGGAAATTACCCAAGGATTTTAACAAATCTAATAAAAATATATGAAGGTGCTTCAAAATATAAAAGAGACATTTTGATCACTAACAACGTTGATTCCGACCATATATTTACTTTCTCAAATGGGCTCCGTATGCGATATTTATCGCACTCTGATCATATTCTCAAACAGCTAAAAAGTCAAAGGTCAACTGGCAAAAAGTCAATGCTGACGTCAACATGACATCACCAAAGCTATTTAATGATGTTGATGTGGCAGAGACAAGTGGCGACCTGTGACTGGGTAGATGTGGCAGACTTGTACCAATGTAGTGTGGACACATGGTGAATAATTGGTCAAATGTGGTGGTGCCACGTGGCCCAGGCATGGGCAGCCACGTGGCTCCCAGTCATCACACATATGGAAAGTTCTAAAAATGTTTTGGGGTCAATGGGTTTTCAACCCACAACCAACCACCAAGCCAACGACTAAAGGAATGGTCCAACACTAACGCACCCACCATAAGACTTATTAAAATAAGCCAACGTTATATTATATATGTTGCAATGTGTTAAGTTATGGTGTGGGAGGGGGTTGGGGCTAACCCCCAACCCGTGGTCTTGGTCACTGCATATAACTGAGGCATGGAGTTAAGGTATAACTACCACCAGTGCTTTAAGCCTTTGGTTCTGGGGGTTTTCCATATATCCAAGGGCTATCCCCATACTTGCGTGCGGGGTATATCCATTAGCCCACAGGTCTCGTGGAATGCGTCCAAAGACTAGGGGCTAGCACGATATAAGGGCCAGCGCTTGGCCAATTTTAGATGCATGTGACCATATATTGAGGGCGCGCGCCTATGATTTGGGGGCTTAAGCATATATTAAGGTTTAAAAGTGGGTTTTTTAACCCTGTTTGTGTATTTTTAATTGATTTTGCCTGATATAATGACAAGAATTGGTTTTTTGAGGATATCTTGGCCATTTGGAGGGGGATTTGATCCCAGAAAGAGGCCAGATATTAAGGGGAAGTTGGGATTCTCTTGTTGATCCTGAAAACTATATAAATCAAGATTTTTGAAGCTTGAGGGGAACTTTTTGATGCAGGGATTTAAAGGAGCAGCTTGTAATTTTTGGCCTTTTCTCATGTTTTGAGAGGTATTTTTGCCATATTTTTGAGAGTATTTTGATGAGGCATGTATGAATCTGATAAAGGAGGTATTGCACAACAGATATGAAGCATGTTTTGTAACAGAAAAGAGCCAATGTAAGATAACTTGATCATTTAAAGAGAAATAAATAGGTCCTCCACTTGGAAGCGGGCCCAGAGACGTAGCCAACGATTGGTGAACTCCGTTAACAAGTTCTTGTCTCTATTTCTCTTTCTGTTTTGTTGATCTCTTCTCTTAATTTGCAGCATGGTTATCAATGGATGATATTTTTAATCATTAATAAGCATCAATTCAAAGTCACATTTGATATTCCACAACAAGATAATAAGTTTATGTATTTTGCATTCTTATCGATCCGATGCATAAAGTACATTAAACTAACTTGCAATTTATCAGTAATACCTTCATTTTTGGATCACCTACCCATGTTGAGGGAGCATCGGTGCTCCCCCTTCCATGTTAAGGGAGTGCCACTTTTAACCATTTGTGCTCTATATTTAACTAAATGGGAGTGACACTTTTGGTTAGAGGAAATAAAGGAGAATCCCACCTCTTTCTAAGAGCCAGTTATGAGGAGATGAGGTTGGTTTGGGTTGAATCCTATCCTATGGAACTATCCTATGATGAAATCCTAACTTATGGAGCCATATCCTCAACCATTTCCCTCATTATATCATGGTGGTTAAGCCTCTCAAGACTATATATTGAAGGTATTTCCAAGGTGAAGGGGGGAAGAATTCAGATATCAAACCTTTGATCTTGGGAGAAGCATCAAAAAATTTTATTTCAAGGTACATGCAAGGGTAAGATGAGGAGGGTTTGGAGAATATTGTTGCATCATGAAGCATGCTTTGTAAGTGCCTTATTTAGATTTACAACTAATATTAACTTGGCCTATTCCCTTCAAATTCATGTGTTCTACATTTGCTTTTCTATTGCCGTTTAAATATTCATAGAAAGATTTGATTTATTTAATCATATAGAGTAGGATGAAGAGTTCATTTTCTATTCTTTCCAGGACTTCAATTGTGTTGAGAAGGTTGGAGATCAATACCAAGGATTGGAGCAGCAAGGACAAACATCGCAACAAGGTATGCCACATTCTTCTTCTATATTGCTTGATTGATTGAGTTAGATCTATAGGGATGTTAGAAACCATTTGTTTACTTTTGTTTTTGGACCAAATATAGGGGTCTTGGTCCAAATGGGAGCTTAGTCTATATGCAGGGTAATATTTCTCACAATACAAAAATGGTGACTCCACTGGGGAAGAACTTTTGACTAGTCTTTTCTTGTTTTCATCTTGAATCCTTGCTTTTCATTAGATATTTCTTATTTTATTCTTCATTCTTATCTACTTCCCCTTCCCTCTTCCTCATTGAAGATTTTACAAATCCATTGACTAAGTCTCTGCTAAGTTTGATCTTGTGGAAGCATTTTTGAACTTTTTCATAAATTGGCCCTCCCTTGCAATTCACACTAGGGTGCCACTAGTTGACTGGCACTCCCCCTTATCCTCCTAGAGGGATCCATGGCACTATGTTCCTTTGGAAACAGGGGCACTAGTCTCCATTTTTTAGGTGGATTTTCTTGTTTCTTTCATACTTTTTCCAATCTACTTTTGAGAGGCATTTAGCCCAGAGTCTCCTAGGTTGTCTTTGACTTTGTTTGCTTGAGAATCTGACATTCCATCACTAATTTCATTTCCTTCTTTGAGTTTGAAATTATCCCCTAGTTGTGATCCCCTAGGGTTAACAAGCTCCCTTTTTTCATCCTTCCTTTCAGCTCTCTGACCTTCATCTTGCAAATCTTTCAGATTGCTTGATTGTTTAGGATTTTTCACCAACTAGAGTTTGCAAAGTTTGTTTGGTATTGAGCCTTTTTTGTCTTCATTGAAACATCTCTCTTTCTGATGATTAGGACTCTCTTGTTTACCACAACCTAGTCCTAAATTTTGTTTCTTTATACTCATTTTTGATTATTTTCATGAGTGCTTGTGTTCTTTCTCTTTTGCATCTTCAAGTCCTTGATTGAACAAATCGTCTCACAATTGTTTTCTATCGGTTCTCATCATTTTGTGAATGTGATTTTCTTGATTCTTTTTTTTCCTCGTACTTATTTGTTCCATACATTGATGTCTTTCATTTCACTTGAAATTTAAGAAGCAAAAAATTTTGCATATCTCATTGCATACATAATCGAACAAAGAAATTTTACAAAAAAGAGCTAGTTATGCATGTGCATTTCGGTTTTTGGAAACATTTGCTTCGTAGTTTGGTATCATCTTGATAACATAAATTGAAAGTTGCATAGTTTTAAAGTTATATCTTGTGTTAATAAGAAAAGAACTATTCCCCTTCCCATACATAGAATTCATCAAAAAGAACGAACTGCATCTCATTATTTTGCATTCTATTGGAGTTGACTCTCCCTCACATCATCAGTTTCATCTCCGTGAACCTATTGAGTAAAATCCATTAAAATCAACCACATGCTAATAAAATCAACTAGAACATTTTTTGGTTTTAGCATACCAACAATAGCACAGGATTAGGGTCTTTGGACTAGGAAAAGTGAGTAAATTATCCAAGACTACTAAACAGACTATAGATCACTAAAGAGTGTACAAATCCAACTTTCGTATAAGCATATCTGGGAGTCCCCTCTCACACAGGCATTAAACATGAATTCATGTGTGGAAGAGGAATGGATATTACCCCTCCAAATCTTGACCAATCGTAGTGGAAAGAGTGTATACTGAGGGTCCTTCCTGAAGTGTCACTGACTCATTTGGTATTGGTACTTCGTGAACTCCAAATCCATTCAGGGTCCTCTAAAGTCTACTAGTCCACTTGTACTCATTCCTATGGAAGAATTTCAGAATTTTACATATTTCCCATACGTTCGGTCCCAACTATCGATTGTACCCGCCCGAAGGCTAACTATGAGTTTGTAACCTTAGTGGCCTTTCCTAGGTATCTACAAAGGTGATTGTGGGGGGATTCCCATAGTACCTGGGCCATACATTGTATCACATTCTCAGTACCCTTGGAGAGTGATACCTTGAAAGAGAGGGTTTCCTGCACCGATAAGGGATGTTACGTGGAGGTCAAGGTAATTACTTCTCATTTCTTCTCTAGTGGCTTGATATCCCATCTTCAGAGTATCCTTGAATCTATTGTTGCTTGGTTTATCTCTTTTAGTTTTCTTAGGAGTGTGTTTCTTTGATTTTCATAGTGAGCCTTAGGATTGAATATATCACAGTATACAAGGTATGTATCCTGACATTCAGGAACCTCAACCCAATGTTTCTTACAAGGGAATGATAGAAGATAAAATTTCTGAAATCAAGAGCGTAGCTCCTGGAAGTGGCCAACACATTGTAGAACCGGTCATGACCTTCATAGAAATCCTTTCATATTATGTGAATCGTCTTTTTATTGATCCACTCGACCAACCACTCACTGATCCGCCATCCACAAGATTTATTGATGCCTATTCTTCCTACTATTACTGTCTGTTGGCCCTTGACCAAGTTTGAGGGAACATTGATCATGTTTGACCACTTTTGGGACTTCAACAGGATGGTCAAATATGGAGGGCCCAGGAGGAGCGGAGATCATGGGATATCACTCATTTTGCAGGCTTGTGGACCTAGCAAAGGGTTTACTAGGGTTTATGTAACGGGTTATGGGATGTCGGCCCATGGGTTTACCCATGTTTAGGCCTTTTTGGAAATGTATAAATAAGTAGCTAAGAGATGTTGGTTGATGATAGGGGGTTATGTGCACAATATGTTGTAAGTAGTAATATTGGCTTAGTGTGAAAGGTTGTAAGTTGCTTTATGCAAACAGATTGTGTAAAGTAAGGCTATGTGCTACTAATAAGTTGTCTCTGTGCCTTGACCTGATTTTGGGAAGGGATATCTGGCGTGCAACGCGCAGATCTTCTGTCCTCTACGGAGTTTGTCTATGTGGCTTTGTGCACAAGAGTAGATGAATGTAAGAATATTGAAGACTAATAAAGAAGAAGAATTCGTTGGTGGACGTATCCCTACACTGGGGTGAACCACATATATCTTGTGTCTTGATGTGCTTTGTGAGATGTGCATTATGCTATTTATTTTCTTAGTATTGTTGTTATAATGTATGATGAATGCATCTAATGTTGTATCTTAGTGCTTAATGGTATTTGAATGTTAGATCTAAACTAATGTTATGCATTGATTTGTAATAAGGCTTAATATGTGATGTGAAGGAGAATCATAATCTAATGCATATTGTTGGCTAAGTGCTCTGTCAAGTGTTTTTATCACAGATATATGTCCCAGCTTGGTTGTAGACACCTGAGTTCTACAA
>JZKD02S1818280.1:556812-613680 GCA_000966675.3 Picea glauca | reverse complement strand
GTTGTCGAAAGGGTCAGTAATTAGGGTTTTTTTGGTGCGATGTTGAAGCATTGAACCTTGGGTCTGCCCCTGTTCCAACATATGGTTCCGCTGTCAGGACCTGAAACTGTGATTGTTGGGAACTGAAGAAAAGAGAAAACTCAGTGCGTAGATATGTTGATGTAGTGTGCAGTATTCTACTTGACTTGTGAATCTATGTGCTAAGAAAGAAACCAGATCTGAAGAAAAGAGGTAAGATCTTAAATCTTTGCGCTCTAGTAAGGGTAATATAAGTGGAACTTTTTGCTTCAAAAGTATGAATCTAGGTATGCTTGATAGATTTTTTCCTAATCTGAAAACTAGGGCATAGTTATAAGAAAGAGTTGATCTAAATAAATTTGATAGAAATAGAGAAAGATATGTTATTCCTATGCATAAAAAGAATTTTTGGACTAATAAGTGGATGCATGAACCTAGAAAGAAGTTTTGTGGACTGCAGGTCCAGCACTGTGATCCCAATGCGTAGTACAGAAAAGGTTGGAGCTCATTTAAAAGAAAGATAGGATTGACATTGTGTTATAATTGTAGAAGACTGGGACATATTGCTAAGAAATTCCCTGGTATGGGTCCTATTTGTCTTTGTTGTAAAGCTATTGGTCATGAGGTTGAGGATTGCTCAAGGATGATTACTAAAGTTGAAAAGATGAACATGAGACAAAAAAACTCTGAAGAAATTCAAGAGGCTAGGAGCATGTTGGGGAATCATAAAGAGAAAGAATTAGAGAAAGAGTCAGAGACTATGTTAATACAGTTAAAAGAAGTAATGGATGATCACAGAGACATCAGTTTACCAGAGATCTTGATAGAAAAACAATGCATAGTTACAAGAATAGAAGACTTCGACATAGACTGTGTATTGGATGAAGAAACACATGTGAATGTTATGCCAGAAAGCACTTGGGAAATTTTGGGAAAGCCTGTTATGATACCTTCATTGGGAAGGATAGGCTTGTTTAAAGGAAAGATGATAACCCTATGTGGAATAATTACTAATATACCTATGATTTCTCATGAAACAACAACAGAAGAGGACTTTGAAGTTATTAGGTTTGTTGAGAATAGCGCCCCTTTTCCACTTTTATTAGGTAAGACTTGGATTGAGAAGGATCAGATCAGAAGGAAAGCAGAGGAGGAAACTATAGAACATAAAAAGAAAGAACTAAGGGACCTCATAGCCAGAAAAATAGAGCAACTAATAGAAGAACAAGAGGATAAGTCGGAGAAAAAAAGGGCCAGAGAATTAGCTGTCAAAGTTGCAAGAACATGAGAAGGCTTAAAGAATCAGTACATGAAATAAAGAATTATATCCACCCTGAAAATAGTAAGATAAGGGACATTAACCTCAGAGTCTGTAAGAGCACATCAGCAGTGCGAAGTCCTTTCACCAGGAGAATATAAGAATAATAATGGAAAGAGGAACCCAGAGACTTAGATCACAGGAAAGAAGGCAAGAAATCTCAGTAAGAAGAAAGCCAAATTAGAAAAACTACAGGAAGTTCCAAAGAAGACTTCACAGGAGGCAGGCTTGCAGGCCCTGAACCTCGCCAGAATAGCAGAACCACACAGAATGGGACTTCGTCATGGTGAAGCTATATGATCATTGGAGGCACCTCGACCGTTAGAATGACGCCTCGGAACGGCTATAAAGCACATTTATGAGCAAATGAAATGTTGAGACCATGCCACAATGGGCGGATTCGCATTGATGGATGAATTCCTTCCCGTTGGAAGAATCCATTACAACACTTGCTTATTTAACCCGTCGGATGTTGCGCTAGGACCACTTTTTTCCACCCATGAATATCCAAGCTAACATACAGTCCGTTGTATCGTTTTGTGATCTCTAGACCTCTCCATTCATTTGATTAACATGTTTTTCCATTCGCCTACCTGATCTATTTGGTTACAAGTGTGAATGTCGGGCGAACCTAGCACGTTATAAAAGTTTGTGGAAGGGATTCTTGTGGAGCTCATGGCTGAGAGTTATGTCTGTAGGAATACAAGCGTCGTCGACTGGTGGATTTCAAGCATCCCCCTCGATTGGACGTCATTCTAGTCATGCTACTGAGAAGCGAAGAAAGCATCATGACAATCTAGCTAAGGCGAAGCAGATCCCATCGGTCTTGCCAGAGTACATACCGCCTTAGAGTGTCGCGGTTACCCGCGACAGTATCCCACGTGATTTTGAGTATAAGTTGACCATTGCATACATCCTGAAGGGGATACGCATAGTTGGACCTCAGTTAGGACAGATCCCTACCTTGAAGAACAACGAATTTAACCTTGGTGATAGAAAGAATTACTCCATGCTCACACCCCATAGATATTTGATGAGGACAACTGGGAAGAAGTCACGCATAGTCTCCCAGTCGTGGAATAAGGAGATAGCATAGTCAAAGATCCTGAATGTAATAAAGATTCCTAACTTTGGTCGACATCAGGAGGTTAACCCTTGCGTCAAACTCCTCTTGTCGTGCTATCACGGATGGTATATGTGGCTCGACAAACGTGTTACTTTGGATCCAACCTTGCTCCCATTGAATCCAGGACTGAGCGTGCAAGGACCAGACCCTCAGTCGTTCTACCGAGGTAAGACTTCATATCGCGCCCTGGAACAGCGCATAAACACGGATTATGGCAATGTAGAAAAGGGAAAGAGAGGCTACAAGGTAGCCTCCATCCTGGATAGTTCAATGCACCTAGCTTGTCAGCTTATAGCTGACAATATCATCAAAAAGAACTGTCCCACGCAGGTCATAGGATTCGTAGTTGACCTCGCAGGAAAGTGCGTGGAGGGGATGCAAATGAACTAAGTGAGTTACCTCGTCAATGAGCTCTAGAAGGACTACTGCGAAGCGCAAGATCAGGGCTATGAATTCCATTTCAGTTAGTTACTAGTATTGATCACATTTGTCGCTTGTCAGATGCCAGAAGAAGCGACATTTCCAGAAGTTAAGCCATCATAGTCGTTGGCCACGTGGTTCTCCACCTTGTGGTATACAATTGACATGTCGAAGTTGTGGCATTCGAATGCTATATTCCATGCCTACTACTAACAGCTAAAGCATGTTATTGAGGCATTTCCACGAATGGCACCAAACACGTTGCACCAGTACAGGCCGCTAGCGAAGTTCTGCGTATATCGGCACTTTATTTATATCGCTACGCATATGGATGAAAACAAAGAGGAGTTTCAGTCCTATTATAAACTAACTAACGAGGATATGGAGGAGATCACCAAAGACTGGCTAGCAGAGTTCTTGGTACCATTTGATGATGCAGAGCTCTCTAACCCCGACATCATTGGAAGCCCCTTGGTCACCCGGGTTGAGCATGTCAGGCAGAGCAGCACGAAGAAAAATAAGAAAAAGGAGGAAGTGCAGAACATAGAGACTGATGAGGAGGACACTGCCTCAAAGGACAGTGGGCCTAACTTGCCCGCAGGAGGAGGAGGGTACGAAGTAAATCAAAGAGGAGGAGGGTAAGAAGGAGAAAAGCAGGGAAAAGGAGAATTTACACCGTTGAAGGATCCCCTTACAGAGGATGAAACATCAAAGAAAAGGAAGGTTTATCCAAAGAAACCCTCGGCAAGAAAGAATACATGCGCCAATAAGCCCAAGATGAATTCCATGCTCACAGAAGACGATGTTGATCTAATCATCGCAACGGTGGAGGATGCTTTAGAAGATATCTTGCAACGATATGGAGCAAATCAGGAGACATTGTATGAAAGAATAGAGAATGAGCTAAAGGAGATAAATAAATTCATCCATTTGAGTTGCGTACTACCTATTGCACCTTCTTCCTCGAAGATTGCAGAATTGGGGGATGAGCCCGCCCAATTACGAAGATTAGCAGATGCAACAGAGGCTTGGATTTAGCGAGTCCAAGAAGAAAAGGAAAAGGTTACAGAATCCTTGAAGCAAGAAAAGAAGGAGGTATATGAGAAACTTCGAGTTGCGAAGAAGGAGAAAGATGAAATTCAAGCGATGTTCGAAGAGAACAATGTGAAGATACAAGAAGAAAAATACCAGCTACTCGCAGAGCAAACTGCGGTCAAGAAAGAAGTGACTAAAGCACTTCGCTCAGTGTCGAGCTTGGCACAGGAGGAACTAGAGTCATTCGAGATGGAAGTGGGGAATCTCGTTGAGGCCATTCAGCAGCCTCAAGCATGGATAATGGAGTTAGAGCTCCAAGCAGTGCTGAGCACTTTGAAAGAATTGCAAGACCAAATGGAGGAGGAAACTAAGATCATAGTTGGAAGGATCAATATCCTCACATTGGAATGTAAACAGTTAAGTGATCTAAGTGCATAGAGCTATGAATACCTCGCAAAAAACCCAGAGCTGAGGAAACTAGAAGCACAACTCCAAGACGTGCAGTAGCAGGCATCCACCGTGCAAGCACCGATGAAGCTACTCACTGTGGTCGAGCAAATGAAGAGATCACAGGAGCAGTGTGTAGTCTAGAAGAAGATTATTGTCATCCAGAGTAGATTCACGGAAGTTACACAGAGATTATAGCCAGTGCAGAACAAATCCTGCACAAGTTTTTAAGAGATCGAAGGAAAACTGGACCAGATGGTTATGACAGTGGAATAGCGCCTATAAGGGCTTGTTACAGAGAAATGGATTCATGAGTTCGTCGAGAAGGAAAATCTAGCGAAGCGACAAGTCGAGGTAGATCAAGCTAATCTTGATTCCTTTGAAGGAGCGTTGCCCAGATCTAAGTGACTAGGGACGAGTCACATGTGAGTGTTGGGGTAATGTTGGCCCTTGACCAAATTTGAGGGAACATTGGTCATGTTTGACCACTTTGGGGACTTCGACAGGCTGGTCGAAGATGGAGTGCCCAGAGGAGTGGATATCACAGGATATCACTCACTTTGCATGCTTGTGGACCCAGCAAAGGGTTTACTAGGGTTAATATAATGGGTTGTGGGATGTCGGCCCATGGGTTTACCCATGTTTAAGCCCTTTTGTAAATGTATAAATAAGTAGCTAAGCGATGTTGGTTGATGATAGGGGGATATGTGTGCAATATTTTATAAGTAGTAATTTTGGCTTACTGTGAAAGGTTGTAAGTTGCTTTGTGCAGACAAATTGTGTAAAGTAAGGCTCTATGCTACTAACGAGTTGGCTCTGTGCCTTGACCTGATTTTGGGAAGGAGGATCTGGTGCGCAAATCTTCTGTCCTCTATGGAGTTTGGCTCTGTATATTTGTGCATAGAAGAAAATAAATGCAATAATATTGAAGACTAATAAAGAATAAGAAGTTGGTGGTGGACGTATCCCTACACTGGGGTGAACCACGTATATCCTGTGTCTTGATGTGTTTTGTGCGATGTTCATTATGTTGTTTATTTTCTTAGTACTGTTATTATAATGTATGGTGAATGCATCTAATGTTGTAGCTTAGTGATTAATGGTATTTGAATGTTAGATCTGAACTAATGCTATGTGCTAAGTGATTGAGAATGCTTGATCTATATTGTTACTGCGTTGATCTGTAATAAGGGTTAATATGCGATGTGAATGAGACTCATAATCTAATGCATATTGTTGGCTAAGTGCTCTGTCAAGTGTTTTTATCACATATATGTGTCCCATATTGGTTGTAGACACCTGAGTCCTACAACCCCCCTTGCCTCTACCTCAAGTGAGACTTCATCTACTTCGTAGGTGTTGCTGAAAGGGTCGGTAGTTAGGGTTGTTTTCGTGCATTGTTAAAGTGTTGAACTCTAGGTCTAACACTATGCCAACACCGCCCGGTTCAACCACTACACAATATTTTGCACGAACCCATCATCATTTGATTTTTCTGAAGGACTTAAAAATATCTCTTTTCCCACAGCTCCTATAGTTGATATTGTGTGTCCTTCATCATTACCAAAAACATCAGTGACCCAGTTAACCCTGAATCAACCACTTGCACATACATCTCCCTTCACAGATGGGTCAGATATTATTCATGTTTCACTATTTCCACACATGCACACACCAAGTGATTTACTTGGTCGTACCATCATTTAGATGGCCAATAGTCAAGTCATTCACACAACCATAGTTACACAAGCTACTCATCCTCCATCTCACACCTTATAGATGAGTACACCCTACATTGAAGGTCAATCTTTAAAAGGAGGCCAACCTTTAGTTGGGGGGAAACCTTTAGCTAGAGGGAAATGTTTCACTGGGGGGAAACCTACATGGTTGCAACATAAAAAATTCTAGGGTAAAGTCACTCCAACAAATCCTTCTATCCCCACTACCACTGGCCTATATATTGCACAACCATTTCCAGGATTTCCTAACCCTTTGTGGGGTAAACCTAATCCATTCGGAATTCCTCGGCAAGGAACTTTTCCCTATCAATCTGTAAACCCCATGATTCCAACATAACATTCCCTTCAACCAAACTACATGGGGGGACCATCAGGTCGATTTCAATATATAGGAGGTCCATCAAGACAACCACCTTACATGGGTGGACAACCCGGGAAGACACCATACATGGGAGGACCATCTAGTTTTTCCATCTCGTCGCAACCTGGATATAGTCCTACTGGTGTTTCCATGCCATATGGTTATCACTAGTATCCATACGCTAACCGACAACTTCCATTATTGGCTATGTTATATCTTCCAGATCTTTTGTGTTTGACAAATGATCCCATTCAACATGCCCCATTTTGGACTTCCATCCCTGCCAAATTATTGTCCAACATCCCGAAATTCGACAAAAAACCTGGGGAAGATCCTAACAATCATGTTATGATTTTACATTCATGGTGTTCTTCCAACTCTTTGATGGATGATTCCATTCATCTAAGACTTTGCAGAGAACACTTATAGGTGCAGCATTGAAATGGTATATTGAATTGTCGCATAACTCCTTTTTCAACTTTAATTCTCTTTCCATGGATTTCCTGACACATTTTTAGTTGCCTATACTATATGAGACCAGTAAAAAACTTTTGATCTCAATCCAAAAATCCTATTCCACCTACATATCTGATAATATTCATGAGTGGATATGGTAGAGACGGTTTATTAAAACTCCAATACCCAGACAACTCCTCGTGGATTGGTTTACAAAGTCGCTCTTGCCTCCCATCGCTCGTGATGTTGTTATGGGGAATGTTGTTAATAAGGAGAAGGATATCAGTCGTACTCAATATTTGGACTTGATATATTCCTAGTCTGACACACTTTATGATATGATCCCTCGTGCTCCTCATTTTTCGAACGATCCAACAAGACCTGCTCTGGAACCATTTTATGTTACACACACCAAAACTACTTCCACTACTGCTAAAATATCTGAGGTGAATGAGGTCCAATCCACTTCATCTCAATAACCAGGAGGCAAGAAGAAAAAAAAGGGTAAATCCAAGAAATATTCTAACCATCAGGATACTACAAATACTTTTGATACTCCACCAACTAGGAACCCTAAGTTTCCTTTCATGATTTGTGAGGAACACCACTACACGAAAGGCTATCCTCATCATGAGGTAGTCGCTAAATTTCTAAAGGGTACCTATCAACATGCAGTGTTAACTAACCCTTTCTTGGTTCAGAAACAACATCTGGTTTCACAAAACCGTGCATCTCCGCAAGCGGGCGACGTAGGTCATTCCCACCATGGGGATGCTTCCACGAGCATCTATGAGGTCAACATTATTTTGCATCTTCGAGTCCCTTATTGAAAAAGGTATCTCACACTTTTTTTCTATTTGTTCTTGTCATTTTGTGAATGTGCTTTGCTTGATTCATTCTTTTCCTCATACTTATTTGTTCCATACATTGATGTCTTTCATTTCACTTGAAATTTAAGAAGAATTTGTTTTTGCATATTTCATTGCATACATAATCGAGCAAAGAATTTTTGCATTCTTTAGGAAATTTGTTTTGGTACATGTTTCAAAAAGAGATAGTTTTGCATGTGCATTTCGGTTTTTGGAAACATTTTCTTCATAGTTTGGTATCATCTTGATAACATAAATTGAAAGTTTCATAGTTTTGAGTTATCTCTTGTATTAAGAAGAATAGAACTATTCTCCTTCCCTTACATAGAATTCATCAAAAATAATGAATTGCATCTCATTGTTTTGCATTCTATTGGAGTCCAGTCTCCCTCACATCATCAATTTCATCTACATGAACCTATTGAGTAAAATCCATTAAAATCAACCACGTGCTAATAAAATCAACTAGAACATTTTTTGGTTTTAGCATACCAACAATAACACGGGATTAGGGTCTTTGTACTAGGAAAAGTGAGTAAATTATCCAAGAATACTAAACAAACTATAGAGCACTAAAGAGTGTACAAATCCAACTTTTGTATAAGCATATATGGGAGTCCCCTCTCACACAGGCATTAAACATGAGGTCACATGTGGAAGAGGAATGGATATTACCCCTCCAAATCTTGACCAATCATAGTGGAAAGAGCGTATATTGAGGGTCCTTCCTGAAGTGTCACTGACTCATTTGGTATTGGTACTTTGTGAACTCCAAATCCATTCAGGGTCCTCTAGATTCTACTAGTCCACTTATACTCATTCCTATGGAATAATTTCATACTTTCATATATTTCCCATACGTTCAGTCTTGACTGTCGACTATGCCCACCCAGAGGCTGACTGTGAGTTGGTAACCTTAGTGGCCTTTCCTAGGTATCTACAAAGGTGATTGTGGGGGGATTCCCATAGTACCTGGGCTAGACGTCGTATCACATTCTCAATACCCTTGGAGAGTGATCCCTTGAAAGAGAGGGTTGCTTGCACCGAGAAGGGATGTTACGTGGAGGTCAAGGTAATTGCTTCTCATTTCTTCTCTAGTCACTTGATATCCCATCTTTGGAAGATGCTCTAATCTATTGTTTCTTGGTTTATCGCTTTTAGTTTTTTTAGGAGTGTGTTTCTTTTATTTTCATAATTGGCCTTAGGACCGAAGATCTCACTATATACAAGTTATGTATCCTGACGTTCAGGAACCTCAACCCAATGTTTATTACAAGGGAATGATAGAAGATCAAACTTTTGAAATCAAGAGCATAGCTCCTGGAAGTGGCCAACACATTGTAGAACCGGTCATGACCTTCATAGAAATCCTTGCATATTACATGAATCCTCTTTTTATTGATCCACTCGACCAACCACTCGCTGATCCACCATCCACAAGATTTATTGATGCCTATTCTTCCTACTATTACCATCTGTTGGCCCTTGACCAAGTTTGAGGGAACATTGGTCATGTTTGACCACTTTTGGGACTTTGACAGGCTGGTCGAAGATGGAGGGCCCAGGAGGAGCAGAGATCGCGGGATATCACTCATTTTGTGGGCTTGCAGACCTAGCAAAGGGTTTACTAGGGTTTATGTAATAGGTTATGGGATGTCGGCCCATGGGTTTACCCAGGTTTAGACCTTTTTGTAAATGTATAAATAAGTAGCTAAGCGATGTTGGTTGATGATAGGGGGTTATGTGCACAATATGTTGTAAGTAATAATGTTGGTTTAGTGCGAAAGGTTGTAAGTTGCTTTGTGCAGACATACTATGTAAATTAAGGCTATGTGCTACTAATGAGTTGTCTCTGTGCCTTGACCTGATTTTGGGAAGGAGGATCTGACGTGCAGCGTGCAAATATTCTGTCCTCTGCGGAGTTTGGCACTGTGGCTTTGTGCACAGGAGCAGATGAATGTAATAAGATTGAAGACTACTAAAGAATAAGAAGTTGTTGGTGGACGTAGCCCTACACTGGGGTGAACCACGTATATCCTGTGTTTTGATGTGTTTTGTGCAATGTGCATTATGCTGTTTATTTTCTTAGTACTGTTGTTATAATGTATGATGAATGCATCTAATGTTCTAGCTTAGTGCTTAATGGTATTTGAATGTTAGATCTGACCTAATGTTATGCGTTGATCTGTAATAAGGGTTAATATGCGATGTGAATGTGACTCATAATCTAATGCATATTGTTGGTTAAGTGCTATGTCAAGTGTTTTTATCACAGATCTGTGTCCCATCTTGGCTGTAGACACCTAAATCCTACAACCCCCCCTGCCTCTACCTTAGGGGAGAATTCATCTGCTTCGCAGGTGTTGTCGAAAGGGTCGGTAATTAGGGTTTTTTGGTGTGATGTTGAAGCGTTGAACCCTAGGTATGCCCCTGTGCCAACATATGGTTCCGCTTTTGGGACCTGAAACTGTGATTGTTGGGAACTGAAGAAAAGAGAAAGCTCTATGCATAGATTTGTTGATGTAGTGCGCAGTATTCTACTTGACTTGCAAATCTCTGTGCTAAGAAAGAAACCAGATCTGAATAAAAGAGGTAAGATCTTAAATCTTTGCGCTCTAGTAACAGTAATATAAGTGGAAATTTTTTCTTCAAAAGTATGAATCTAGGTATTCTTGATAGATTTTGTCCTAATCTGAAAACTAGGGCACAGTTAGAAGAAAGATTTGATCTGAATAAATTTGATGTAAATAGAGAAAGATATGTTATTCCTATGCATAGAAAGAATTTTTGGACTAATAAGTGGATGCATGAACCTAGAAAGAATTTTTGCAGACTCCAGGTCTAGCACTGTGATCCCAGTGTGCAGTACAGGAAAGGTTGGAGCTCGTTTAAAATAAAGATAGGATTGAAATTGTGTTATAATTGTAGAAGACTGGGACATCTTGCTAAGAAATGACCTGGTATATGTCCTATTTGTCTTTGTTGTAAATCTATTGGTCATGAGGTTGAGGATTGCCCAAGGATGATTGCTAAAGTTGAAAATATGAACATGAGACAAGAAAACTCTGAAGAAAGTTAAGAGGCTAAGAGCATGTTGGAGAATCATAAAGAGAAAGAATCATACAAAGATTCAGAGACTATGTTAATATAGTTAAAAGATGTAATGGATGATCACAGAGACATCATTTTACCAGAGATCTTGATAGAAAAACAACACATTGTTACAATAATAGAAGACTTCGACATAAACTGTGTATTGGACAAAGAAACACATGTGAACATTATGCCAAAAAGTACTTGGGAAATTTTGGGAAATCCTGCTATGATACCTTCATTGGGAAGGATAGGCTTGTTTAAAGGAAAGATGATAACACTCTATGTGGAAAAATTACTAATATACCTATGATTTTTCATGAAACATCGACATAAGAGGACTTTGAAGTTATTAGGTTTGTTGAGAACATCACCCCTTTTCCACTTTTATTAGGTAAGACTTGGATTGAGAAGGATTAGATTAGAAAGAAAGTAGAGGAGGAAACTCCAGAACAAAAAAAGAAAGAACTAAGGGACCTCATAGCCAGAAAAATAGAGCGACTAATAGAAGAACAAGAGGGTAAGTCGAAGAAACAAAGGGCTAGAGAATTAGTTGTCAAATTTGAAAGAACACGGGAAGGCTTAAAGAATCAGTACATGAAAAAAAGAAGTATATCCACCCTGTAAATAGTAAGAGAAGGGACATTAACCTTAGAGTTTGTAAGAGAACATCAACAGTGCGAAGTCCCTTCACCAAAATAATATAAGAATAAGAATGGAAAGAGGAAACCAGAGACTCAGATCACAGGAAAGAAGGTAAGAAAGATCAGTAAGAAGAAAGCCAAATTAGAAAAACTACATGAAGTTCCAAAGAAGACTTCGCGGGAGGCAGGCTTGCAGGCCTTGAACCTTGTCAGAACAGCAGAACCACGCAGAATGTGACTTCACCATGGTGAATCTATATGACAGTTGGAGGTGCCTGAACCGTTAGAATGATGCCCCGGAACAGCTAGAAAATGAAATTATGAGCAAATGGAACGTTGAGACCATGCCACAATGGGTGGATTCGCATTGATGGATGCATTCCTACCCATTGGAAGAATCTATTATGACACTTGCTTATTTAACCCGTTGGATGTTGCGCCAGGACCACTTTTTGCAACCCATGAATATCCAAGCTAATAGACAATCTGTTGTATCTTGTTGTGATTTCTATACCTCACCATCTGTTTGATTAACTCGTTTGTCCGTTCTCCTACCTGATCTATTTGGTTACAAGTGTGAATGTCGGGCGAACCTAGCGCATTAGATAAGTCTATAGAATATATTCTAGTGGAGCTCTTGGCTGAGAAATTTATGTCTGTAGGAATACAAGCATTGACGACTGGTGGATTGCAAGCATCCCCCTCGATTGGACGTCGTTCTAGTTGTGCTACTGACAAGAGAAGCAAGCACCACGACGATCTGGCTAAGGCGAATCATATCCCGTCGGTCTTGCCATAGTACATACCGACTTTGGTTGGTGCGATTACCTGCGACAGTATCTCGCGTGACTTTGAGTATAAGTTGATCACTGCGTACATCCCGAAGGGGATACGCATAGTTGGACCTCAGTTAGGACAGATCCCTACCTTGAAGAACAACGACTTTAACCTCAGTGATAGAAAGAACTACTCCATGCTCATGCCCCATAGATATTTGATGAGGACGACTGGGATGAAGCCGTGCATAGTCTCCCAACCATGGATTAAGGATCTTGCACAGTCAACGATCCTGAATGTAATGAAGATTCCTCACTTTGGCCGACATCAGGAGGTTAACACTTGCATTAAACTCCTCTTGTCGTGTATTATGGAGGGTATATGTGGATCGATAGGCATGTTACTATGGATCTGGCATTGATCCACTTGATTATAGGACTGGTCATGTAAGGACTAGACCCTCAGCAGTTCTATCGAGGGAAGACTTCAGATCGCTCCCTAGCACAGTGCATAAAGGAGGATTATGTCGTTGTAGAAAAGGGAAATCTAGGCTACAAGGTAGCCTCCATCTAGGATGGCGCAGTTCACCTATCTTGTCAACTTATAGCTACAAATATCGTCAGAAAGAACCATCCCACGTAGGTCACAAGATTTGTAGTCGACCTCACAGGAAAGTGCGTGGATGGGATGCAAATGAACTAGGCGATTTACCACGTCAATGAGATCGAGAAGGACTGTCGTGAAGCACAGGATCAGGGCTATGAATTCCATTTTATTTGATTACTAGTATTGATCGCATTTTTCACTTGTCGGATGCCAGAAGGAGCAACATTTACAGAAGTTGAGTCATCGGAGACGTTGGTCGCGAGGTTCTCCACCTTGTGGTATACAGTTGACATGTTGAAGTTGTGGAATTCGAACGTTATCTTCCATGACTACTAACAACAGTTGAAGCATGTTATTGAGGCATTTCCATGAATGACACCGAACACGTTTCACTAGTATAGGTCGCTAGCGAATTTCTGTGCAGATCAACACTTTATTTATATCACTACACGTAGGGATGAAAACAAAGAGGAGTTGCAGTCCTATTATAAACTGAATGACGAGGATATGAAGGAGATCACCAAAGACTGGCCAACAAGGTTCCTGGTACTATTTGATGATGCAGAACTCTCTGACCCTGACATCATTGGAAGCCCCTTGGTCACCCAGGTTTAGCATGTCGGGAAGAGCAACGTGAAGAAAAATAAGAAAAAGGAGGAAGTGCATAACATAGAGACCGATGAGGAGGACATCACCTCGAAGGACAGTGGGCCTGACTTGCCCGCGGGAGGAGGAGGGGACAAAGTAAATCAAAGAGGAGGAGAGGAATAAAGAGAAAAGTAGGGAAAAGGAAAAGTTACACCGCTAAAGAATCCCCTTATGAAGGATGAAACATCGAATAAAAGGAAGGGTTATCCATAGAAAGCCTCGGCAAGAAAGAATATGTGCGCCAATAAGCCCAAGATGAATTCCATGCTAACAAAAGACGATGTCGATCTAATCATCGCAGCTTTGGAGGATGCTTTAGAAGATATCTTGCAGTGATATGGAGCAAAGTAGGAGAAGTTGTATGAAAGAATAGAGAAGGAGCTAAAGGAGATACAGAAAGCCATCCATTCCATCCACGCACTACCTATTTCACCTTCTTCATCGAAGAATGCAGAATTGGGGGATGAGCCCGCCCAATTATGAAGATTAGAAAATGCAATAGAGGCTCGGCTTTAGCGAGTCCAAGAAGAAAAGGAACAGGTTACAAAAGCCCTAAAGAAAGAAAAGGAGGAGGTATTAAAGCAACTTTGAGTTGCGAAGAAGGAGAAAGATGAAATTCAAGCTATGTTCGAAGAGAACATTACGAAGATACAGGAAAAAAAATACCAGCTGCTCGCAGAGCAGACTACGATCAAGAAAGAAGTGACTAAAGCACTTCTCTTTGTGTTGAGCTTGGCACAGGAGGAACCAGAGTCAGTTGAGATGCAAGTGGGGAAGCTCGTTGAGGCCATTCAGCAGCTTCAAGCACGAATAACGGAGTTAGAGCTCCAAGCAGTGTCGAGAACTCTGCAAGAAGTGTGTGACCAAAGGGAGGAAGCAGTTAAGAGTGTAGTTGGAAGGATCAATATCCTCACATTACAATGTAAATAGTTAAGTGATATAAGTGCGGATACCTATGAACACCTAGCAGAAGACCTAGAGCAGAGGAAACTGGAAGAACAACTCCAGGAGGCACAGCAGCAAGCATCCACCATGCAAGCGCAGATGAAGCTACTCACTGCAGTCGAGTGAATGAAAATATCACAAGAGCAATGTGCAGTATAGCAGTAGATTAATGCCATCCAGAGAAGATTCATGGAAGTTACACAGAGATTATAGCCAGTGCAGGATGAAGCCTGCACGATTTTTGAAGATATCAAAGGAAAAGGCTCATAGCTAGACCAGATGGTTACGACAATGGAACAACACCTAGAAGAGCTTGTGACAGAGAAATTGATTCAGGAGTTCGCCGAGAAGGAGGATCTAGCGAAGCGACAAGTTGAGGTAGCTCAAGATAATATTGAGGAATTTGAAGGAGCTTTGCCCATATCTGAGTGACTTGAGATGAGTCACATGTGAGTGTTGGGGTAATGTTGTCCCTTGACCAAATTTGAGAGAACATTGGTCATGTTTGATCACTTTTGGGACTTCGACAAGATGGTCGAAGATGGAGCGCCCAGTGGAGCAGAGATTTTTGGATCTCACTCATTTTGCGGGCTTGTCGACTGAGCAAAGGGTTTACTAGGGTTTATGTAATGGGCTATGGAATGTCGGCCCATGGGTTTACCCATGGTTAGGCATTTTTGTAAATGTATAAATAAGTAGCTAAGTAATGTTGGTTGATGATAGGGGGATATGTGCACAATATGTTGTAAGTAGTAATTTTGGCTTAGTGTGAAAGGTTGTAAGTTTCTTTGTGCAGACAGACTATGTAAAGTAAGGCTTTGTGTTACTAACAAGTTGGCTTTGTGCATTGACCTGATTTTGGGAAGGACAATCTGGCGCGCAGCGTGCAGATCTTTTGTCCTTTGCAGATTTTGGCTCTGTGGCTTTGTGCATAGGAGAAGATGAATGTAATAAGATTGAAGACTAATAAAGAATAAGAAGTTGTTGATGGACGTAGCCCTACACTGGGGTGAAAAACGTATATCCTGTGTCTTGATGTATTTTGTTCGATGTGCATTAGGTTGTTTATTTTCTTAGTATTGTTGTTATAATGTATGATGAATGCATCTAATGTTGTATCTTAGTTATTAATGGTATTTGAATTTTAGATCTGAACTAATGCTATGTGCTAAGTGATTGAGAATGCTTGATATATATTGTTACTGCGTTGATCTGTAATAAGTGTTAATCTGTGATGTGAATGAGACTCATAATCTAATGAATATTGTTGGATAAGTGCTTTGTCAAGTGTTGTTATCACAGATCTGTGTCCCATCTTGGTTGTAGACACATGTGTCCTACAACCCCCCTGCCTCTACCTCGGGTGAGACTTCATCTTCTTCGCAGGTCTTGCTAAAAGGGTCGGTAGTTAGGGTTTTTTTGCTGCAGTGTTGAAGTGTTGAACCCTGGGTTTGACACTGTGCCAACACCGCTCGGTTCAACCACTACACAATATTTTATCATGAACCCATCATCATTTGATTTTTCTTAAGGACTTCAAAATATCTCTTTTTCCACAACTCCTATAGTTGATATTATGTGTGCTTCATCATTACCGGAAACATCAGTGACCCAGTTAACCATAACTCAACCACTTTCTCATACATCTCCCTTCGCACATGGGTCAGATATTATTCATGTTTCATTATTTTCACACATGCACAAACCAAGTGATTTACTTGGTCGTACCATCATTTAGATGGCCAATAGTCAAGTCATTCACACAACCATAGTTACACAAGCTACCCATCCTCCATCTCACACCTTACAGATGTGTACACCCTACATTGAAGGTCAATCTTCAAAAGGAGGAAAACCTTTAGCTGGAGGGAAAGGTTTCACTGGGGGGAAACCTACGTGGTTGCAACATCAACAAGAATAAGGGAAAATAGCTCCTGCAAATCCTTCTATTCCTACTACCACTAGCCTATATCCTGAACAACCATTTCCAGGAGTCTCTAACCCTTTGTGGGGTAAACCTAAACCGGCAGGAATTCCTTGGCAAGGAACTTTTCCCTATCAATCCGTAAACCCCATGATTCCAACGCAACAGTCCATTCAACCACACTACATGGGGGGATCATCAGGTCGATTTCAATATATAGGAGGTCCATCAAGACAACCACCTTACATGGGTGGACAACCCAGGAAGCCACCATACATGGGAGGACCATCTAGTTTTTCCATCTCATCGCAACTTGGATATGGTCCTATTGGTGTTTCCATGCCATATGGTTATCACTAGTATCCATACGCTAACCGACGACTTCCATTCTTGGCTATGTTAGATATTCCAGATCTATCATGTTTGACAAATGATCCCATTCAACATGCCCCATTTTGGGCTTCCATCCCTGCCAAATTATTGTCCAACATACCGAAATTCGACAAAAAAACTGGGGAAGATCCTAACAATCATGTTATGATTTTACATTTATGGTGTTCTTCCAACTCTTTGATGGATGATTCCATTCATCTGAGAATTTGCAGCATCTAAAGGGTATATTGAACTGTTGTGTAACTCCTTTTCAACTTTAATTCTCTTTCCATGGAATTCCTGACACATTTTTAGTTGCCTATACGGTATGAGACCAGTACAAAACTTCTGAACTCAATCCAAAAATCCTATTCCACCTTTATATCTGATCATATTCATGAGTGGAGATGGCAGAGATGGTTTATTAAAACTCCAATTCCTGACCAACTCCTCGCGGATTGGTTTACAAAGTCACTCTTGCCTCCCATCGCTCGCAATGTTGCTATGGGGAATGTTGTTACTAAGGAGAAGGATATCAGTCGTACTCAATATTTGGACTTGGTATATTCCTAGTCTTACACACTTTACGATATGATCCCTCATGCTCCTTATTTTTTGAACGATCCAACAAGACCTGCTTCGGAACCGTTTTATGTTTCAGACACCAAAACTAATTCCACTCCTGCTAAAATATCCGAGGTGAATGAGGTCCAATCCACTTCATCCAACAACCAGGAGGCAAAAAGAAAAACAAGGGTAAATCCAAGAAATATTCTAACCATCAGGATACTATGAATACTTTTGATACTCCACCGACTAGGAACCATAAGTTTCCTTGCATGATTTGTGAGGAAGACCACTACACGAAAGACTGTCCTCATCATGAGGCAGACGCTAAATTTCTAAAGGGTACCTATCAACATGCAGTGTTAACTAACCCTTTCTGTGTTCAACAGCAACATATGGTTCCACAAAATCGTGCATCTCCACAAGATGGCGACACAGGTCATTCCCACCATGGGGTTGCTTCCACGAGCACCTATGAGGTCAACATTATTTTTCATATTCGAGTCCCTGATTGAACAAGTCGTCTCACACTTGTTTTCTATCAGTTCTCGTCATTTTATGAATGTTCTTTGATTGATTCTTTTTTTTCCTCGTACATCTTTGTTCCATACATTGATGTCTTTCATTTCACTTGAAATTTAAGAAGCAAAAACTTTTGCATATATAATTCCATACATAATTGAACAAAGAAATTTTGCATTCTTTAGGAAATTTGTTTTGGTACATGTTTGAAAAAGAGCTAGTTTTTCATGTGCATTTCGGTTTTTGGAAACATTTGCTTCGTAGTTTGGTATCATCTTGATAACATAAATTGAAAATTGCATATTTTTGAGTTATCTATTGTGTTAATAAGAATATAACCATTCTCCTTCCCATACATAGAATTCATCGAAAAGAACAAATTGCATCTCATTCTTTTGCATTCTATTGGAGTCGAGACTCCCTCACATCATCAGTTTCATCTCCGTGAACCTATTGAGTAAAATCCATTAAAATCAACCACGTGCTAATAAAATCAACTAGAGCATTTTTTGGTTTTAGCATACCAACAATAGCACGGGATTAGGATCTTTGGACTAGGAAAAGTGAGTAAATTATCCAAGACTACTAAACAGACTGTAGAGAACTAAAGAGTGTACAAATCCAACTTTCATATAAGCATATATGGGATTCCCCTCTCACACGAGCATTAAAAATGAGGTCACATGTGGAAGAGGAATGGATATTATCCCTCAAAATCTTGACCAATCGTAGTCGAAAGAGCGTATACTGAGGGTCCTTCTTGAAGTGTCACTGATTCATTTGGTATTGGTACTTCGTGAACTCAAAATCCATTAAGGGTCCTCTGGAGTCTACTGGTCCACTTGTACTCAGTCCTATGGAAGAATTTCAAACTTTCATATATTTCCCATATGTTTGGTCCCGACTGTCGACTGTACCCGCCCGGAGGCTGACTGTGAGTTGGTAAGCTTAGTGGCCTTTCCTAGGTATCTACAAAGGTGATTGTGGGGGGATTCCCATAGTACCTGGGCCAGATGTCGTATCACATTCTTAGTACCCTTGGAGAGTGATCCCTTGAAAGAGAGGGTTGCTTGCACCGAGAAGGGATGTTACGTGGGGGTCAAGGTAATTGCTTCTCATTTCTTCTCTAGTGGCTTGATATCCCATATTCAGAAGCTCCTTGAATATATTGTTGCTTGGTTTATCTCTTTTAGTTATCTTAGGAGTTTGTTTCTTTGATTTTCATAGTCGGCCTTAGGATCGAAGATCTCACAGTATACAAGGTATGTATCCTGACGTTCAGGAACCTCAACCAAATGTTTCTTACAAGGGAATGATACAAGATCAAACTTATGAAATCAAGAGTGTAGCTCCTGGAAATGGCCAACACATTGTAGAACTGGTCATGACCTTCATAGAAATCCTTGCATATTACGTGAATCCTCTTTTTATTGATCCACTCAACCAACCACTCACTGATCGACCATCCACAAGATTTATTGATGCCTATTCTTCCTACTATTACCGTCTATTGGCCCTTGACCAAGTTTGAGGGAACATTGGTCATGTTTGACCGCTTTTGGGACTTCGACAGGCTGGTCGAAGATGGAGGGCCCAGGCGGAGCGGATATCGTGGGATATCACTCATTTTCTGAACTCGTGGACCTAGCAAAGGGTTTACTAGGGTTTATGTAACAGGTTATGGGATGTCGTCCCATGGGTTTACCCATGTTTAGGAATTTTTGTAAATGTATAAATAAGTAGCTAAGTGATGTTGGTTGATGATAGGGGGTTATGTGCACAATATGTTTTAAGTAGTAATGTTGGCTTAGTGTGAAAGGTTGTAAGTTTCTTTGTGCAGACAGATTGTGTAAAGTAAGGCTCTGTGCTACTAACGAATTATCTCTGTGCCTTGACCTGATTTTGGAAAGGAGGATCTAGTGTGCAATGCGCAGATCTTCTGTCCTCTATGGAGTTTGGATTTGTGTCTTTGTGCACTAGAGCAGATGAATCTAATAAGATTGAAGACTAATAAAGAATAAGAAGTTGTTAGTGGACATAGCCCTACACTGGGGTAAACCACGTATATCCTCTGTCTTGATGTGTTTTGTGTGATGTGCAATATGTTGTTTATTTTCTTAGTACTATTGTTATAATGTATGATGAATGCATCTAATGTTGTAGCTTAGTGCTTAATGGTATTTGAATGTTAGATCTGAAATAATGTTATGCGTTGATCTGTAATAAGGGTTAATATGCAATGTGAATGAAACTCATAATCTAATGCATATTGTTGGCTAAGTGCTCTGTCAAGTGTTTTTATCACAGATCTGTGTCCCAGCTTGGTTGTAGACACCTGGGTCCTACAACCCCCCCTGCCTCTACCTTGTGGGAGACTTCATCTACTTCGTAGGTGTTATCCAAAGGGTCGGTAATTAGGGTTTTTTTGGTGCGATGTTGAAGCATTGAACCTTGGGTCTACCCCTATGCCAACATATGGTTCCGCTATCGGGACCTGTCTTGATGTAGTGCATAGTATTCTAATTGACTTGCGAAGCTCTATGCTAAGAAAGAAACTAGATCTGAAGAAAAGAGGGAAGATCTTAAATCTTTGTGTTCTGGTAAAGGTAATATAAGTGAAATACATTTCTTTGAAAGTATGAATCTAGGTATGCTTGATAGATTTTGTCCTAATCTTAAAACTAGGGCACAGTTAAAAGAAAGTGTTGATCTGAATAAATTTGATATAAATAGAGAGAGATATGTTATTCCTATGTGTAGAAAGAATTTTTGGACTAATAAGTGGATGCATGAACCTAGAAAGAATTTTTGCATACTGCAGGTCCAACACTGTGATCCCAGTGCGCAGTACAGGAAAGGCTAGAGCTCGTTTAAAAGAAAGATAGGATTGACATTGTGTTATAATTGTAGAAGACTAGGACATCTTGCTAAGAAATTCCCTCGTATAGGTCCTGCTTGTCTTTGTTGTAATGCTATTGGTCATGAGGTTGAGGATTGCCCAAGGATGATTGCTAAAGTTGAAAAGATGAACTTGAGATAAAAAAAAACTCTGAAGAAAGTCAAGAGGCTAAGTGACGCAAACACAGACCAACATACCTCACAGGGTCTCTACGCCTCACCTCCCGGTCTTATGGATCATCCAAATTCCCCTTTGAGCCGGAGCGGCTCTTTCGATTCCACAGTGAAATCTCTGTCAAAATCCGATACACAGGTCCTTCTTTCCCTGTCTCGTCCTTTGCATATGATCGTTTCTCTTTTCACAATATGAAAATGCATATACTTTCGGGTTTCGGGGATTCTTGTTTCCCGATATCAAGAGTTTGTGTTCTCTCGATCTCTCGAACTCCGATTTGCCGATGTGCCCCTTTGTGCCTTAGCCCTATATGACTACGCCCAAATCCATGTGACCAGTCCCCATAAGACCGTAGCCTTATCTCCTTTTGGGGTTTTGGGCTTCGAAACCCCGACGTGCTCCAACTTCCGTTATCCCTCCGGGCTAGACTTTTGGTCCAAACAACCTCCCCTTATATGACCACAGTCATACCTCTTATCGGGATTCAGGGTTTCGAAGGTTGAAGTGTATTGGATCTCTCGTCCTCCGGATCCTCGATTTCCTGATTCTCGATATGACGTCAGCTAAGAACTCCTTTCCACCTTTAGCACGATCAACGACTGTCATCACCTATGAAACCAACGGTCCTTGATCTCCCTCGAGACTTCAGGTTTTCAAATGTCCAGATGCATTTTCCCTTGGGACTGTTGATCCCTCGAATCCCGATTCTCTGCTATGCTGACAAATGGCCCCACGATGGAGCTTTCCTCTTTGTCACCGGGACTCAGGAAATGTCAATCCCCGATTTTCTTTGGATTCCTGACACGCGTCCCAAATGGATGGACGGTTCAGATCAAACCTCGGGTTTCACCAAACGCCAACCCAAAAACTCTTACCTTTGTAACCTCCGGTGTCCAGATCTCCGATGTTGGATGATCATGCGACACGCATCCTTCCCGAGATCCACAACTGTGGTTCTCTCACAGTTTCGGGGTTCAACAGGTCTAGGACCCTTGGTCTCGAGACTCCCGATATGCCAACGGTTCTTGATTTCTGCCACCTGTCCCTACAGATGGACAGCTCTGATTGTATCGAGGTTTTCACTATCGATTTCCCTAACCTCTTTTCCACAGGATTTTCGATTTGTCGAGTCTCGAAACTCCGATGGAGTCTTCCCTTTCGAGACTTTTCCCGAGATCTTAGATCCTCGACACGCGTCCCCTCAAGATGGGCGGCCCTGATTAAGTCTCAGGATTTCACGACATCAAACGCCAAAATGTCCCGGCATCTTTCCCCTTTGATCTCCCAAAATGTCGATGGGCTCCCAATCTTTCCCACGTGTCCCAACCGATGGACGGTTCTGATTAAATCTTGAGATTTCATGACTTTTGATGCTACGGAAGTCTTTCCCTCAGGATTTGCGAAATGTCAAACCCCGATGTGCCGGTTTAACTTTTCTATCAGGAATTTCCCAGATAATCTGGATCTCCACCACGTGTCTCCAACAGTTGGACGACCCTGATCCGATCTCGCGATTTCGGGACTTTCGATACCCCGATGACAAAAACTCTCTGTCAACTCAAAACCCGGTAGCCGATATACTGATGGGTCGCTCGATCGGCTCAGATCGTTCTCAGGACTTTCACCATGAAAATTCCCGATCTCATGTCATCGTGACTCCCAAATTCATGAATGTCGATATCCCGATGGCCACGCCTCTCGTCGGGATTTTCAACCTCCTGTCCACGACGTTAAACCTCATGCAGCTCCCAACCGATCTGATGGTTGTTGGGTACTTGGACCAATATCCGACGGTCCAGATCTGTTCTCCCTGCGCACTTACTCCAGAGGCTAAACCCCGCGCGTCTTCACCCGATCCAACGGCTGACGGATATCCAAGTGAGATCTGACAATTGATGATCTCCTCTTCTATGTGCTCGCTCTGATACTCCCTGTATGTGAAAATATTCCAACGGTCCAGATCTCTTTGGCTTATCCAACGGCCAATATTGCTCCTCCCGAGCTTGCACACTTTCTTCCCAGCGTTGGGAGAATTTTCCAAAACTCAAAGGCCTCGACCTTTGTCTATTTCCTCCTCTATGAGCTCTCGACTTTAAGCACCACCTGTGTTCTTCACGATGCTGTTCCTCCTGAGATTTTCCCCTTTCAAATCCTTGAAGGATTCCTTGACTTATGTGCCTCTGCAGAGTCTTCACGCACATAAAGCGCTATCACTCCTGAGATTCTCAACCACTCAGATCTCTAAGGGATTTTATCCTTCTTCCTTTCTCCTGCAAATGGAGACTATGATGCCCTTCTGGCTATTTCTCTCTCAAGCAACCTCTTGCTGAGCCTATCAGGGTGTTCAACAACCCTGTGGAGATCCCTCAGTGGATTCTTCCTCTAAATTCCCGAACTCAAAAGAGTTATCTTCTCTTCTGTTTGCACACCTTCTCAATGCCCTCCTGGAAGAGTGTCAAGAATCCTCAGTGATTCTGACTTCTTAATAACTCACAGCAAAGTTCTTCTCAATGCACCAATGTGTATATGCTCAATGCCCACTTGGCAGAGCTCTACAGAACTCACAGCAGAGTCTCTGTCTACAACTGTGTCTCTCATACACAGCTTTGCCTCCAAGGTATTCAGCAACCTTTAGGTCTTCCTCCTTAATTGATGATTTCATCTTCTGTGCCCACCTAGCACGCCTCTGTCTGACTCCGCAGAGTTCGGAAATGCATCCTCTGTGCAAGGCTATCAGAACCCGTAGCGTTCTGTCACACCCTCCTAGTGTGAAGCCTCAAAGACATCTCAAGCCTGAAACCATGAACTCCTGCAAATGCAAACCTACAACATACATCTACAACATACATTCATACCATATAGATAACACTCACAGACATTCATTCAACACATAGTCATGCAGGAAAAACTGCTATCTATATTAAAATGGCAAATGCCTGTTTGTACAAGGTGTTCCTGAGCACGACCTATAACAAGGTCTCTGCTCCTTCTCTTTCTACTACTACCACTACACACACTCACTCTCTTCTCTCTTCTTCCCTCTACTCGTAGATTCTCTCTTTTCTTTTCCACTAACTACTCAAAGAGATACAATTGATCTTCTTACATGAGGGGGCTCTTCGAGCTCTTCCCTCCAACCTACCTACCCTATTCAATTACATTGAATGGGCTATCTAGTCCAGCATCAGGATCTAGATCTCAGCCTTACAAACATTAAAGGCCTATCTTATCTACAGCCTGCGCAAAGGCACAGCTTCACAGCTCACCAGCTTAAACATTTAATTACATTGAATTCAGATTTCAAATGAGGTTGCGCCTCTCTTCAACACGCGATTTGAATTCACTGACGTGGCTTGTTGGCTCGCTGGCTGATGTGGAGAGATGCTCCTGCATCATACTCCTCAGCTACAAAATTCATGAGCTCCTTCTCATGAGCTTCCCATCTCTCATCTTTGGAAATCCTCCTAGATCCCAAATAAACCTCTGGAGTTGTTCATCTGCTCCATGTTGTTGTTGCTATTGCTTTCGCGTTGTTGTTGCTGCTACTTCCTTCCTTTTGCTCAACTTCTCTTCGCTGGCAGTCTCTGTTGATCTCAACATCAGCCTTCTGATCTCCTCAATCGCTGCATCCAACTGCTCCAGTCGCTGGCCTTGTTTTTGCAATCTCCCCAGCTGTAAAAATTTTTGGCACATGGGCAGATCACTGTGATCTCCCATGCCTTGTTCATCATCTACTTCCAACCTCACCTGTTGGATGTGCATGCTCTGCACCTTCACCCTCTCTTCCAGGGCTTCAATCTATTCCCACAGATCAACCAAACTAATGATGTTTTCCCCTTCTTCTTCTACCGCAAACTCCCATGTTGCAGTCTTTTTAGCTCCCTGGCTGAAAATATTGAGCCATTCCTCAGAATGCTCACTCTCTTTTCCTTCTTGGGAAGCTTCCAAAGTCTTCTCCAATCCCTCTTCTTTTCTGACAGTCACAGCTGACTGTTCTGCTGTTGTTGTTGCATATGCAACACATATTTCTGCCTCCTCCTGGGCAAGTGGTAGGAATATTCCAATTCCCCCAATCATCATAAGGATTCTCAGATCCTCCTCCTCTATCAGCTGCACATGTTGATCTAAACTCATCTCTGAGTTCACCTGCTCATCCCTGCTCCCCTGGTAATATGGGATGCTTCCGCTGCTCTCCTGGAAGATTATGAGATCAACTAATCCCATCTTCATCAGCACTCCTTGTTGAATTGAACTCACCTCCAAGTCTATGAGACTTTTAGAAAGTCTCGAATGCTCATCTCTACCCACCTGGAAATCTGAGATGCTTCCATTGCCCTCCTGACAGTCTTTGAGATCCTGCAGCGACCTCATACCCTTGCCCAACTAGCAATGTGAAATTCCTTGGCTGTCCTCATGACAGTCCGTGATATCCCGCAGTGATCTCAACTCGTTTCCCACCTAGAAAACTGGACTTTCCTCTTTTCCCTCATGGCAGTTCTTGAGATCTTCAGTTGATCCCATTTCATTTTCCTCACCAAGAATGTCCCCAGTCTCTGGTTCACATACCTGAATCATCTCCTCAAGTCCATCGAGGTTTTCATCATACCTCAACCATCTTCTTAACAACCTATGTTTTCTTTTAGCCATCAACTCCTTGACTGGCCATTTTGCTTTTGCCTTCCTCATGGGCCATTAATACACCCATCCTGGCTTTTCTTTTTGTTGCATCCGCAGTTCAAGCTTTTCTATGTCTGCCCTTATTTTAGCGAGCTCTTTATCCATCTTTGCAAGCTTTTTTGCTTTGCTCTTCCTCCCAGCATGCCTATGGCCTTTAGTAGCCATGGTGTTGTCTCTGTCTTCTTTCCTAGCAAACCTACTCCTGTCACTCTGCACTAAGAGTGTTTCCAGCTTCATCCTACAATCCTCCTGACTGCTTATGGATTGTTGCATACCTACAAACAAATCCTTATAGAGTCTCCATCACTCTGTCTTCTTCCTTTTCCTCCCCGCTTCACCTGAAATATACAAGTGAAGTTCCCACTCTGATACCACTTGACGTAAACGCAGACCAGCATACCCCGCAGGGTCTCTGTGCCTGACCTCCTGGTCTTAAGGATCATCCAAATTCCCCTTTGAGCTGGAGCAGCTCTTTCGATTCCATAGTGAAATCTCTGTCAAAATCTGATCCACAGGTCCTTCTTTCCCTATCTCGACCTTTGCATACGACCGCTGCTCTTTTCACAATAGGAAAATGCATATACTTTCGGGTTTTGGGGATTCTTGTTTCCCGATGTCAAGAGTTTTTGTTCTCTCGATCTCTCAAACTCCGATTTTCCAATGCGCCCCTTTTTTCCTTAGCCCTGTATGACTACACCCAAATCCATGTAACCGGTCCCCATAAGACCGTAGCCTTATCTCCTTTTGGGGTTTTGGGCTTCGAAACCCCGACGTGCTCCAACTTTCGTTAGCCCTCTGGGCTAGACTTTTGGTCCACACAACCTCCCCTTATATGACTGCATTCATACCTCTTATCGGGATTCGAGGTTTCAAAGGTTGAAGTGTATTGGATCTCTCGTCCTCCGGATCCTCGATTTCCCGATTCCTGATATGACGTCAACTAACAACTCCTTTCCACCTTTAGCATGATCAACGGCTGTGATCGCCTATGAAACCAATGGTCCCTGATCTCCCTCGGGACTTCGGGTTTTCAAATGCCCAGATGCATTTTCCCTCAGGACTGTCGATCCCTTGAATCTCGATTCTCCGCTATGCTGACAGCTGGCCCCACGATGGAGCTTTCCTCTTTGTCACTAAGACTCATGAAATGTCGATCCCCGATTTTCTTCGGATTCCTGACACGCATCCCAAATGGATGGACGGTTCAGATCAAACCTCGGGTTTCACCAAACGCCAACCCAAAAACTCTTACCTCTATAACCTCTGGTGTCCAGATCTCCGATGTTGGATGATCATGCAACACGCGTCCTTCCCGAGATCCACGGTTGTGGTTCTCTCATAGTTTCGGGGTTCAACAGGTCTCGGACCCTTGGTCTCGAGACTCTCGATATGCTGACGGTTCTTGATTTCTGCCACCTGTCCCTACAAATGGACGGCTCTAATTGTATCAGGGTTTTCACTATGGATTTCCCCGACCTCTTGTCCACAGGATTTCCAATTTTCCGAGTCTCGAAACTCCGATGGAGTCTTCCCTTTCGGGACTTTTCCCGAGATCTTAGATCCTCGACACGTGTCCCCTCAAGATGGATGGCCCTGATTAAATCTCGGGATTTCACGACATCAAATGCCGAAATGTCTCGGCATCTTTCCCCTTCGATCTCCCAAAATGTCGATGGGCTCCCGATCTTGCCCACGTGTCCCAACTGATGGACAGTTCTGATTAACTCTCAGGATTTCATGACTTTTGATGCTCCAGAATTCTTTCCCTTAGGATTCGCGAAACGTCAAACCCCGATGCATCGGTTTGACTTTTCTATCGGGAATTTCCCTGATAATCTGGATCTCCGCCACGTGTCTCCAACAGTTGGATGGCCCTGATCCGATCTCGTGATTTCGGGACTTTCAATACCCCGATGACAGAAACTCTCTGTCAACTCAAAACCCTGGTACCCGATATACCGATGGGTCGCTCGATCCCCGCCATGCATCTCCACAAACGGACGGCTCAGATTGTTCCTGGGACTTTCACCATGAAAATTCCCGATCTCATGTCATCGTGACTCCTGAATTCAAGAATGTCGATATCCCGATGGCCACGCCTTTCATCAGGATTTTCAACCTCCTGTCCACAAAATTAAACCTCGTGCAACTCCCAACCGATCTGACGGCTGTCGGGTATTTGGACCAAGATCCGATGGTCCAGATCCGTTCTCCCTGCGCGCTTACTCTAGAGGCTAAACCTCGTACGTCTTCACCCGATCCAACGGCTGACGGATATCTGAGTGAGATCCGACAATTGATGATCTCCTCTTCTATGTGCTCGCTCTGATACTCCCTGGACGTGAAAATCTTCCAACGGTCCAGATCTCTTCGGCTTATCCAATGGTTGTTGTTGCTCCTCCCGAGCTTGCACACTTTCTTCCCAGCCTTGGGAGAATTTTCCAAAACTCAAAGGCCTCGACCTTTGTCTATTTCCTCCTGTGCGAGCTCTCGACTTTAAGCCATGCCTGCGTTCTCCATGACGTTGTTCCTCGTGAGATTTTCCCCTTTTGAATCCTTGAAGGATTCCTTGACTTATGCGCCTCTACAGAGTCTTCATGCACATAAAGCGCTATCCCTCCTGAGCTTCTCAACCACTCAGATCTCTAAGGGATTTTATCCTTCTTCCTTTCTCTTGCAAATGGAGACTATGATGCCCTTCTGGCTATTTCTCTCTCAAGCAACCTCTTGTTGAGCCTATCAGGGTCTTCAGCAACCCTGTGGAGATCCCTCAGTGGATTTTTCCTCTAAATTCCAGAACTCAAAAGAGTTCTCTTCTCTTCTTTTTGCACACCTACTCAATGCCCTCCTAGAAAAGTGTCAAGAATCCTCAGTGATTCTGACTTCTTCAGAACTCACAGCAGATTTCTTCTCAATGCACCACTGTGTATATGCTCAATGCCCACTTGGAAGAGCTCTATAGAACTCACAACAGATTCTATGTCTACAACTGTGGCTCTCATACATAACTTTTCCTCCAAGTTATTCAGAAACCTTGAGGTCTTCCTCATGAATTGATGATTTCAGCTTCTGTGCCCACCTAGCACGCCTCTGTCTGACTCCGCAGAGTTCAGAAATGCATCCTCTATGCATGGCTATCAAAACCCACAGCATTCTGTCACACCCTCCTGGTGTGAAGCCTCAAAGACCTCTCAAGCCTGAAACCATGAACTCCTGCAAATGCAAACCTACAACATACATTCATACCATATAGAGAACACTCACAGACATTCATTCAACACATAGTCATGCAGGAAAAATTGCTATCTGTATTAAAATGGCAAATTCATGTTTGTACAAGGTGTTCCTAAGCACAGCCTGTAACAAGGTCTATGCTCCTTCTCTTTCTACTACTACCACTACACACACTCACTCTCTTATCTCTTCTCCCCTCTACTAGCAGATTCTCTCTTTTCTTTTCCACTAACTACTCAAAGAGATACAATTGATCTTCTTACATGAGGGGGCTCTTCGATCTCTTCCCTCCAACCTACCTACCCTATTGAATTACATTGAATGGGTTTTCTAGTCCAGCATCTGGATCTAGATCTCATCCTTACAAACATTAAAGGTCTATCTTATCTACAGCTTGTGCAAAGGCACGGCTTCACAGCCCACCAGCTTAAACATTTAATTACATTGAATTCAGATTTCAAATGAGGTTGCGCCTCTCTTCAACACGCGATTTGAATTTGTTGACGTGGCTGGTTGGCTGGCTGGCTGATGTGGAGAGATGCTCCTGCATCACTAAGAGCATGTTGGGGAATCATAAAGAGAAAGAATCAGAGAAAGATTCAGAGACTATGTTAATACAGTTAAAAGAAGTAATGGATGATCACAGAGACATCAGTTTACCATAGATCTTGATAGAAAAATAACGTATAGTTACAAGAATAAAAGACTTTGACATAGACAGTGTATTTCATGAAGAAACACATGTAAACGTTATGCCAAAAAGAACATGGGAAATTTTGGGAAAGCCTACTATGATACCTTCATTGGGAAGGATAGGCTTGTTTAAAGGAAAGATGATAACCCTATGTGGAAGAATTACTAATATACTTATGATTTCTCATGAAACATCAACAAAAGAGTACTTTGAAGTTGGTTTACAAAGTCTCTCTTACCTCCCATCGCTCGCGATGTTGCTATTGGGAATGTTGTTACTAAGGAGAAGGATATCAGTCATACTCAATATTTGGACTTGGTATATTCCTATTCTAACACACTTTACGATATGATCCCTCATGCTCCTCATTTTTTGAATGATCCAACAAGACCTGCTCTGGAACCAGTTTATGTTTAACACACCAAAACTACTTCCACTCCTTCTAAAATATCTGAGGTGAATGAGGTCCAATCCACTTCATCTCAACAACCAGGAGGCAAGAAGAAAAACAAGGGTAAATCTAAGAAATATTCTAACCATCAGGATACTACAAATACTTTTGATACTCCACTGACTAGGAACCCTAAGTTTCCTTGCATGATTTGTGAGGAAGACCACTTCACGAAACATTGTCCTCATCATGAGGCAGTCACTAAATTTCTAAAGGGTACCTATCAACATGCAGTTTTAACTAACCCTTTCTTGGTTCAGCAACAACATCTGGTTTCACAAAACCGTGCATCTTCGCAAGCGGGTGATGTGGGTCATTCCCACCATGGGGATGCTTCCACGAGCACCTATGAGGTCAACATTCTTTTGCATCTTCGAGTCCTTGATTGAACAAATCGTCTCACACTTGTTTTCAATCAATTCTCGTCATTTTGTGAATGCGCTTTGCTTGATTCTTTTTTTTCCTCATACTTATTTGTTCCATACATTGATGTCTTTCATTTCACTTAAAATTTAAGAAGAATTTTTTTTTTCATATCTCATTGCATACATAATCGAACAAAGAAATTTTGCATTCTTTCGGAAAAAAAAATTGGTACATGTTTGAAAAAGAGCTAGTTTTTCATGTGCATTTCGGTTTTTGGAAAGATTTGCTTCGTAGTTTTGCATCATATTGATAACATAAATTGAATGTTGCATAGTTTTGAGTTATCTCTTGTGTTAAGAAGAATAGAACTATTCTCTTTCCCATACATAGAATTCATCGAAAAGAACGAATTGCATCTCATTCTTTTTCATTCTATTGGAGTCGAGTCTCCCTCACATCATCAGTTTCATCTCCATGAACCTATTGAGTAAAATCCATTAAAATCAACCACGTGCTAATAAAATCAACTAGAACATTTTTTAGTTTTAGCATACCAACAATAGCACAGGTTTAGGTTCTTTGGACTAGGAAAAGTGAGTAAATTATCCAAGACTAATAAACAGAATGTAGAGCACTAAAGAGTGTACAAATCCAACTTTCCTATAAGCATATATGGGAGTCCCTTATCACACAGGCATTAAACAGGAGGTCACATGTGGAAGAGGAATGGATATTACTTCTCCAAATCTTGACCAATCGTAGTGGAAAGAGCGTATACTAAAGGTCCTTCCTGAAGTGTCACTGGCTCATTTGGTATTAGTACTTCGTGAACTCCAAATCCATTTAGGGTCCTATGGAGTCTACTGTTCCACTTGTACTTGATCCTATGGAAGAATTTCAGACTTTCATATATTTCCCATACGTTTAGTCCCGACTGTTGACTATACCCGGCCGGAGGTTGATTATGAGTTGGTAACCTTAGTGGCCTTTCCTAGGTATCTAAAAAGGTGATTGTGGGGGGATTCCCATAGTACCTGGGCCATATGTCGCATCACATTATCAGTACCCTTGGAGAGTGATCCCTGGAAAGAGAGGGTTGCTTGCACCGAGAAGGGAAGTTACGTGGAGATCAAGGTAGTGGCTTCTCATTTCTTTTATAGTGGCTTGATATCACATCTTCGGAAGATCCTTGAATCTATTGTTTCTTGGTTTATTTATTTTAGTTTTCTTAGGAGGGTGTTTCTTTGATTTTCATAGTCGGCCTTAGGATCGAAGATCTCACAGTATACGAGGTATGTATACTGATGTTCAGGAACCTCAACCCAATGTTTCTTACAAGGGAATGATAGAATATCAAACTTTTGAAATCAAGAGTGTAGCTCCTGGAATTGGCCAACACATTGTAGAACCAGTCATGACCTTCATAGAAATCCTTGCATATTGCGTAGTGAAAAAGGTTGTAAGTTGCTTTGTGCAGATAGATTGTGTAAAGTAAGGCTCTGTGCTACTAACAAGTTGTCTTTGTGCCTTGACCTAATTTTGGGAAGGAGGATACGGCGTGCAACGTGCAGATCTTTTGTCCTCTACAGAGTTTGGCTCTGTGTCTTTGTGCACATGGGCAGATGAATGTAATAAGATTGAAGACTAATAAAGAATAAGTTGTTGGTGGATGTATCCCTACACTAGGGTGAACCACGTATATCTTATGTCTTGATGTGTTTTGTGCGATGTGCATTATGCTATTTATTTTCTTAGTATTGTTGTTATAATGTATGATGAATGCATCTAATGTTGTATCTTAGTGCTTAATGGTATTTGAATGTTAGATCTGAACTAATGCTATGTATTGATCTGTAATAAGGGTTAATATGAGATGTGAATGAGACTCATAATCTAATGCATATTGTTGGCTAAGTGATCTATAAAGTATTTTTATCACGGATATATGTCCCAGCTTGGTTGTAGACACCTGAGTCCTACAACCCCCCCTGCCTCTACCTTAGGGGATACTTCATCTGCTTCACAGGTGTTGTCTAAAGGGTTGATAATTAGGGTTTTTTTGGTGTGATGTTGAAGCGTTGAACCCTGGGTCTGCCCATGTGCCAACATATGGTTCCGCTGTCGAGACCCAAAACTGTGATTGTTGGGAACTGAAGAAAAGAGAAAAATCTGTGTGTAGATCGGTTGATGTAGTGCGCAATATTATACTTGACTTGTGAAGATCTGTGCTAAGAAAGAAACCAGATCTGAAGAAAAGAGGTAAGATCTTAAAGCTTTGCGCTCTGGTAAAGGTAATATAAGTGGAAATTTTTTGCTTTGAAAGTATGAATCTAAGTATGCTTGATAGATTTTGTTCTAACCTGAAAAACTAGGGCACAAATAGAAGAAAGAGTTGATCTGAATAAATTTGATATAAATAGAGAAAGATATGTTATTCCTATGCATAGAAAGAATTTTTGGACTAATAAGTGGATGCATGAACCTAGAAAGAATTTTTGCAGACTACAGGTCCATCACTGTGATCCCAGTGCACAGTACAAGAAAGGGTGGAGCTCGTTTAAAAGAAATATAGGATTGACACTGTGTTATAATTGTAGAAGACTGGGACATATTGCTAAGAAATTCCCTGGTAGAGGTCCTATTTGTCTTTGTTGTAAAGCTATTGGTCATGAGGTTGAGGATTGCCCAAGGGTGATTGCTAAAGTTTAAAAGATGAACATGAGACAAGAAAACTCTGAAGAAAGTCAAGAGGCTAAGAGCATCTTGGGGAATCATAAAGAGAAAGAATTAGAGAAATATTCAGATAATATGTTAATACAGTTAAAAGAAGTAATGGATGATCACAGAGACATCATTTTACCATAGATCTTGATAGAAAAACAACGCATAGTTACAAGAATAGAAGACTTCGACATAGACTGTGTATTGGACGAAGAAACACATGTGAACGTTATGCCAAAAAGAACTTGGGAAATTTTGGGAAAGCCTGCTATGATACCTTCATTGGGAAGGATAGTCTTGTTTAAAGGAAATATGATAACCCTATGTGGAAGAATTACTAATATACCTATTATTTCTCATGAAACATCGATAGAAGAGGACTTTGAAGTTATTAGGTTTGTTGAGAACAGCGCCCCTTTTCCACTTGTATTAGGTAAGACTTGGATTGAGAAGGATCAGATCAAAAAGAAAGCAGAGGAGGACAATACAGAACAGAAAAAGAAAGAACTAAGGGACCTCATAGCCAAAAAAATAGATCGACTAATAGAAGAACAAGAGGATAAGTCAAAGAAACAAAGGGACAAAGAATTAGTTGTCAAAGTTGAAAGAACATGAGAAGTCTTAAAGAATCAGTACATGAAATAAAGAAGTATATCCACCCCATAAATAGTAAGAGAAGGGACATTAACCTTAGAGTCTGTAAGAGCACATCAGTAGTGTGAAGTCCCTTCACTAGGAGAATATAAGAATAAGAATGGAAAGAGGAACCCAGAGACTTAGATCATAGGAAAGAAGGCAAGAAAGCTCAGTAAGAAGAAAATGATGCCCTGGAACTACTAGAAAATGCAGTTATGAGAAAATGGAACGTTGAGACCGTGCCACAATGGGAGGATTTGCATTGATGGATGCATTCCTGCCCATTGGAAGAATTTGTTATGGCACTTTCTTATTTAACCCGTCGTATTTTGCGCCAGGACCACTTTTTTCCACCCATGAATATCCAATCTAACAGACAATCTGTTGTATCATGTTGTGATTTCTAGACCTCCCCATCTGTTTGATTAACTCGTTTATCCATTCGCCTACCTAATCTATTCGGTTACAAGTGTGAATGTCAGGCGAACCTAGCACGTTAGAGAACTCTGTGGAAGAGATTCTTGTGGAGCTCATAGCTGAGAGAGTTATGTTTCAGGAATACAAGTGTCGTCGACTGGTGGAATGCAAGCATCCCCCTCAACTAGATGTCATTCTAGTCGTGCTACTAAGAAGCGAAGCAAGCACCACGACAATCTGGCTAAGGCGAAGCAGATCCTATTGATCTTGCCATAGTATATACTGCCTTTGACTAGCATGGTTACCCATGATAGTATCCCACATGACTTTGAGTATAATTTTATCACTACGTACATCCTGAAGGGGATATGCATAGTTGGACCTCAGTTAGGACAGATCCTTGCCTTGAAGAACAACAACTTTAACCTTGGCGATAGAAAGAACTACTCCATGCTCACGCCCCATAGATATTTGATGAGGATGACTGGGAAGAAGTCGCGCATAGTCTCCCAACCGTGGATTAAGGAGATAGTGCAGTCAACAATCTTGAATGTAATGAAGATTCCTCACTTTGGCTGACATCAAGAGGTTAACGCTTGCGTTAAACTTCTCTTCTCATGCTAACATGGAGGGTATATGTGGCTCGACAGACATGTTATTGTGGATCCGACATTGATTGACTTGATTACAGGACTGAGCATGCAAGGAATGGACCCTCAACAGTTCTACTGAGGGAAGACTTCAGATCACTCCCTGGCACAGTGCATAAAGGAGGATTATGGCAATGTAGAAAAGGGAAATTGAGGCTACAAGGTAGCCTCCATCCAGGATGGCGCAGTGCACCTAGATTGTCATCTTATAGCTGGCAATCTCGTTAGAAATAACCATCCCACGTAGGTCACAGGATTTGTAGTCAACCTCGCAGGAAAATGCGTGGAGGGGATGCAAATGAACTAGGTGAGTTACCTCATCAATGAGCTCGAGAAGGATTGTCATGAAGCGTAGGATCATGGATATGAATTCCATTTCAGTTGGTTACTAGTATTGATCGCATTTGTCACTTGTTAGATGCCATAAGGAGAGACATTTCCAGAAGTTGAGCCATCGGAGCCGTTGGCTGTGAGGTTCTCCGCCTTGTGGTATACAATTGACATGTTGAAGTTGTGGAAGTCGAGCGCTATCTTCCATGCCTACTTCCAGTAGCTGAAGCATGTTATTGAGGCATTTCCACGAATGACACCAAACATGTTGCACCAGTATAGGCCGCTAGTGAAGTTTTGTGCATATCGACACTTTATTTATATCACTACGCGTAAGGATGAAAACAAAGAGGAGTTGCAGTCCTATTATAAACTGACTGACGAGGATATGGAGCAGATCACCAAAGACTAGCCAGCATAGTTTCTGGCATCATTTAACGATGTAGGACTCTATGACCCCGACATCATTGGAAGCCCTTTGGTCACCCGGGTTGAGCATGTCGGGCAAAGCAGTGTGAAGAAAAATAAGAAAAAGGAGGAAGTGTAGAACATAGAGACCGATGAGGAGGACACCACCTCAGAGGACAGTGGGCCTGACTCACCCGCGGGAGGAGGAGGGGACGAAGTAAATCAAAGAGTAGGAGGGGAAGAAGGAGAAAAGAAAGGAAAAGGCAAAGTTACACCATTGAAGGATCCCCTTACAGAGGAAGAAACATTGAAGAAAAGGAAGGTTTTTCCACAGAAACCCTCGGCAAGAAAAAAGACGTGCCCCAATAAACCCAAGATGAATTCCATGCTCACAAAAGACAATGTCGATCTAATCATCGCATCCATGAAGGATGATTTAGGAGATATCTTGCAGCGATATGGAGCAAAGTAGGAGACGTTGTATGAAAGAATAGAGAAGGAGCTAAAAGAGATACAGAAAGCCATCCATTCAAGCCGCGCACTACCTACTGCACATTCTTCATCGAAGATTGCAGAATTGAGGGATGATCCCACCCAATTATGAAGATTATAATATGCAACAGAGGCTCAGCTTCAGCAAGTCCAAGAAGAAAAGGAATAGGTTATAGAATCCATGAAGCAAGAAAAGTAGGAGGTCTTAGAGAAACTTCGAGTTGTGTAGAAGGAGAAAGATGAAATTCGAGCGATGTTCGAAGAGAACATTGTGAAGATAAAGGAAGAAAAATACCAGTTGCTCGCAGAGCAAATTGTAGTCAAGAAAGAAGTGACTAAATCACTTCACTCTATGTGGGGCTTGGCACAGGAGGAACCGTAGTCAATCATGATGTAAGTGGGGAAGCTCATTGAGGCCATTCAGCAGCTTCAAGCACGGATAATGGAGTTAGAGATCCAAGTAGTGTCAAGCACTCTGCAAGAAGTGCATGGCCAAAGGGAGGAAGCAGCTAAGAGAGCAGTTGGAAGGATCAATATCCTCATATTAGAATGTAAACAGTTAAGTGTTCTAAGTACATAGACTTATGAACGCCTCACAGAAGACCCAGAGCTGAGGAAACTGGAAGCACGGCTCTAGGAGGCGCAGCAGGAAGAATCCACCATGTAAGGGCAGATGAAGTTACTCACTGCGGTTGAGTGAATGAAGAGATCACAGGAGAAATGTGTAGTCCAACAACAGATTATTTCCATCCAGAGAAGATTCATGGAAGTTACACAGATATTATAGCCGGTGCAGGACGAATCCCGCACAAGTTTTGAAGAGATCGAAGGACAAGGCTCGCAGTTGGACTAGATGGTTATGATAGTGGAACAACACCTAGAAGAGCTTTTTATAGAGAAACTGATTCAGGAGTTCGTTGAGAAGTAGGATCTAGTGAAGCGACAAGTCGAGGCAGCTCGAGATAATCTTGAGGCCTTTGAAGGAGCGTTGCCCAAATCTGAGTGACTCAGGACGAGTCACATGTGAGGGTTGGGGTCATGTTGGCCCTTGACCAAATTTGTGGGAACATTGGTCATGTTTGACCACTTTTGGGACTTCGACAGTCTGGTCGAAGATGGAGCGCCCAGCGGAGTGAATATCGTGGGATCTCACTCAATTTACGGGCTTGTGGACCTAGCAAGGGGTTTACTAGGGCTTATGTAATGGGTTATGGGATGGCAGCCCATGGGTTTACCCGTGTTTAGGCCTTTTTGTAAATGTATAAATAAGTAGCTAAGTGATGTTGGTTGATGATAGGGGGATATGTGCACAATATGTTGTAAGTAGTAATTTTGGCTTAGTGCGAAAGGTTGTAAGTTTCTTTGTGCAAACAGACTGTGTAAAGTAAGGCTCTATGCTACTAACGAGTTGGCTCTGTTTCTTGACCTAATTTTGGGAAGGAGGATATGGCGCACAGATATTCTGTCCTCTGCAGAGTTTGGCTCTGTGGATTTATGCATAGGAGAAATTGAATGTAATAATATTGAAGACTAAAAAAGAATAAGAAGTTGTTGGTGGATGTAGCCCTACACTGGGGTGAAATATGTATATCCTGTGTCTTGATGTGTTTTGTGCAATGTGCATTATGTTGTTTATTTTCTTAGGAATGTTTTTATAATGTATGATGAATGCATCTAATGTTGTAGCTTAGTGATTAATGGTATTTGAATGTTAGATCTGAACTAATTCTATGTGCTAAGTGATTGAGAATGCTTGATCTATATTGTTAATGTGTTCATCTGTAATAAGGGTTAATCTGCGATGCGAATGAGACTCATAATCTAATGAATATTTTTGGATAAGTGCTCTGACAAGTGTTTTTATCATATATCTATGTCCCATCTTGGTTGTAGACACCTGAGTCCTACAACCCCCCCTGCCTCTACCTCGGGTGAGACTTCATTTTCTTCGCAGGTGTTGCTGAAAGGGTCGATAGTTAGGGTTTTTTTGGTGCACTGTTTAAGTGTTGAACCCTGGGTCTGACACTATGCCAACACCACCCGGTTCAACCACTACACAATATTTTATCATGAACCCAGCATCATTTGATTTTTCTGAAGGCCTTCAGAATATCTCTTTTTCCACAACTCCTATAGTTGATATTGTGGGTGCTTCATCATTACCGGAAACATCGGTGACCTAGTTAACCCTAACTCAACCACTTGCACATACATCTCCCTTCGCACTTGGGTCAGATATTATTCATGTTTCACTATTTCCACACATGCACACACCAAGTGATTTACTTGGTCGTACCATCATTTATATGGCCAATAGTCAAGTCATTCACACAACCATAGTTACACAAGCTACTCATCCTCCATATCACACCTTACAGATGTGTACACCCTACATTGAAGGTCAATATTCAAAAGGAGGCCAACCTTTAGTTGGGAAGCAACCTTTAGCTAGAGGGAAATGTTTCACTGGGGGGAAACCTACGTGGTTGCAACATCAACGAGCCTACAGGAAAATGGCTCTTGCAAATCCTTCTATCCATACTACAACTAGCCTATATCCTGGACAACCATTTCTAGGAGTTGCTAACCCTTTGTGGGGTAAACCTAATTTGGAAGGAATTCCTTGGTAAGGAACTTTTCCCTATCAATCCATAAACCCCATGATTCCAATGCAACAGTCCCTTTAACCACACTACATGGGAGGACCATCAGGTAGATTTCAATATATAGGAGATCCATCAAGACAACCACCTTACATGGGTGGCCAACCTGAGAAACCATCATAAACGAGAGGACCATCTAGTTTTTCCATCTCGTCGCAACCTGGACATGGTCCTACTGGTGTTTCCATGACATATGGTTATCACTAGTATCCATACGCTAACGGACAACTTACATTCTTGGTTATGTTAGATCTTCCAGATCTACCATGTTTGACAAATGATCCCATTCAACATGCTCCATTTTGGGCTTCCATCCCTACCAAATTATTGTCCAACATCTCAAAATTTGACAAAAACCCTGGGGAAGATCCTAACAATCATGTTATGATTTTACATTTATGGTGTTCTTCCAACTCTTTGATGGATTATTCCATTCATCTAAGACTTTGCAGAGAACACTTACAAGTGCAGCATTGAAATGGTATATTGAACTGTTGTGTAACTCCTTTTTCGAATTTAATTCTCTTGCCATGGATTTCCTGACACATTTTTAGTTGCCTATACGGTATGAGACCAGTACAAAACTTCTAACCTCAATCCAACAATCCTATTCCACCTACATATCTGATCATATTCATGAGTGGATATGGCAGAGACGATTTATTAAAACTCCAATTCCCGACCAACTCCTCGTGGATTGGTTTACAAAGTCGCTCTTGCCTCCCATCACTTGCAATGTTTCTATGGGGAATGTTGTTACTAAGGAGAAGGCTATCAGTCGTAATCAATATTTGGACTTGGTATATTCCTAGTCTTACACACTTTATGATATGATCCCTCATGCTCTTCATTTTTCGAATGATCCAACAAGACCTGCTCTGGAACCAGTTTATGTTTCACACACCAAAACTACTTCCACTACTGCTAAAATATCTGAGGTGAATGAGGTCCAATCCACTTCATCTCAACAACCAGGAGGTAAGAAGAAAAACAAGCGTAAATCCAAGAAATATTCTAACCATCAGGATACTACAAATACTTTTGATACTCCACCAACTAGGAACCCTAAGTTTCCTTGCATGATTTGTGAGGAAGACCACTACATGAAAGAATTTCCTCATCATGAGGTAGTCGCTAAATTTCTAAAGGGTACCTATCAACATGCAGTGTTAACTAACCCTTTCTTGGTTTAGCAACAACATCTGGTTTCACAAAATCGTGCATCTCCGCAAGCAGGCGACGTTGTTCATTCCCACCATGGGGATGCTTCCACGAGCACCTAAGATGGTTAATGTCACGACTCAAGCAAATACATATGACCCTCCTCCATGTGATCAGGATAATGGAAATTATATGGATCAGTCCTCCACGTCCACTACTCCTCCATCTTCCACTCCTCTTCATATTGAGAAGCCATTTTTTGACGCAGTGTTGCGCCCGCCCAACAACACAATTCAAAAAGTGACATTTAATCCAAATGTACGTGCTACTGAAAAATTCAATATCATTGAAAATTTGGCACAAGTGCCTTGTTCTATGTCTACACTCAAAGTTCTACAACATTGTCCAAGTCAACATAGAATGTTGTTGTCGACCATTGGAGCCATGGATCTAGAGGAGTCAAATCTGATTATGTTTCATATGAAATATTTTACGGAGAGTCTCTCACACCACCTAACATTCCAAATTCAAATTTCGGTTGGTGGGAAGAACATCCATTGCACTATTTTGGATGAGGGAGCCTCCACCTGTGACATGTATTTTCCTTGTTGGAGAGCCTTTGGTTCTCCTAAACTTACCCCATCTCCTACCACGCTAAAATCATTTGATGGACGTGGTTTCCAACCTTGTGGACTCTTGCAATATTTTTTTGTGGCATTGAAGGGTAAAACCATTTCAGTCAATATTGAAGTGGTTGACGCTCCCCTGGACTACAATTTGTTACTTGTTCATAGTTGGTTCTATGCAATGATTGTCATCGCATATTCAATGTTTTGTATTTTACAATTTCCCCATCAAGAAAAATTATCATTGTTGATCAACTTGACTATACAACTCTAGATCTACACAATGTTGAAGTGAATAATTTCCCTTTTCTCAGACAATCTAATCTTGATAGTGTAGGAGTAGGTCTCCTTAAGGATTCCTCTCTCATGGGGGTTTTCCTTTTCCCACTCCTTCCACCGCACAGGTTTCCATGTTAAATATGATTTCGACTCAGGTGCGAAAATACCTAGAATCACTTGATCCTTTAGTAGTATCTGGTCATAATGAGCATAGTTCTTTTCATGTGTCAAGCTCATTAAAAAATGAAACATATGCTTACGAGCATACTTTATTGTATCTATCAAGCTCGTTAAAAATGAAATAGACCCCCCTACATTCAAATCGATTCTTACTCTGTATCGAATGCTTGAACCTTCTTTTTCTTCGCCTAGTGAAAATATTCCTATTAGTATCCAGATGCCTAAATGAGGAAAGAAGAAGAGTCGCCAAAGGAAAAGAAGCTTGGGGGGTAGATCTCCAACCTATGGAAATCATACTAGAGAAAATCCACTAGCTTCTATCATGCAAGCTGGGGGGAAAATACCTCTAGAGAGACACTCTACTATGAGTGATCCTCGTTTGGGGTCATTCCCATCGTAACATAGTAATCTTTTCTAGAACAAGATTTGTCTTTGTTCTTTATCATGCTCGTAAATACATAAGAATAGGTTATCGAGATCATTCTTTGTTCTTTCTCGTGCTTGTTAATAGATGATAATATGTTATTGAGTATACTTTTATCTCAATTTTGGACTCGTAAAAGCTATACGAAAAAATAACTCTTTGGAGTTTCCTTTAATCTCTTTTCAGACTCCCTAAATATGAAAAGATTGTTGAGTGAGCTTGGTTCCTTTCACACCCATTAAAAGGTTTGAAAGGGTGTCTTTCGAGTGATATTTTATCTCTTTTTTGTCCCCGTGAGACTAATTATTAAAAATGAATACTCCAGTTAAGCATGACTAGAATATTTCTCCCTGTATTGTTTTACACTTTTTTCGGGCTTGGGAGACTAAATTTACGAAAAATTCATCCATGGAGTCATATTTAAGTTCTTTTTAGACTCTTTAAATGTGAAAAACCATTGAGTTTACCTTCTTTGGGATCGTAAAACTATGCATCGAAGGACCTATGTGAGTCCGATCTCCTGGACCCATACGTGACCGGACCCCTCCTTCTTCAAGTTCATTAAACATGTGATGAGGGACTCATCCAAAGGATGATCTATATCGAGCATCTGTTATCCTCCTCAAGCTCGTTAAAAAATACAGAGGTACTCATCAATCATTATGGGGGGTAAATTGAAGGAAGTGAGTCAAGTTTTTGGAATCCTTGATGGAATTTATTGTCGCCCTTGAACATGGCACCTTTTTGCATCTTGTCTTACAGTTGGGTAATCTGCTTGTCTCTGAGTCATGCCAATTCCATGTGTTGTTATACTTTTTATTTCAAGATGAATAGTGATCTTATTTCTGTCACATTATGTTCTTGGTACTCATTGAGTCAATGCTTCCAAGTCGTTTGTCATGCCTCATAATGTTCAAGGGAAGTTTCACTTCAAACCATCCATCTGTAGTATTACCAATTTCCATTTCTTGTTTCAATCCATACTCATTTTATCTACCATCTCGCATCTCTTTCCTATGTCATTTTCATGTCGATGATGGGGGATACATCATGGCCCTCCTTCGACGAGTATTTTCCTGTCGTGTTGGCAGCCAATTCACATTTTTCCATTGTCTTATAAGCTGCCTACACCAATGTTTTGCAAACATCTATTTTTCGTCGCAGTTCTCAAATAAACGACACTTTTATTTTTGCCACATTTGCACATTTACCTTCGTTTTTGTTTTCACGACTGTAAGCGTGAAAACTTGTTATTTCGAAGTCGCATTAAAATCATTATTGGACTGTCGTTATTCTTCTTGTTGATATGCCCATTGCGCTTACATTTCACTTATCGTTATGCAACTGGTAAAACTTTCGATCTGTACTCTTTGGACATTCTTAGATTGATTGTGTGACTTTGTCTCATTGAATTACGATGCATTAACATTTGGGTTTATATGTTCTTTGATTTGATCTACTTGACCATTGGTCTAATGAAAATACATAGGTGTTATGGTTAAATCCTTCATATATATCTTTTAAATGATACCTATGTTCGTGTTTTCAAAACTATTGGCATGTTGATTATATGAAGACCCATTGGCACATTGGTTAAACTCTTGATATGAGTTGTTACAATACATTGGTGCATGGTTAAACATTTGGTATTGGTCTCAATTTGTATGTTCGGTGTTTGAAACTATAGCATAACTTTGATTGTGCACGTTGTTTTATGCACTTACCATTTCATTGGTCGGCCAAGTGATATGATTGTCGAACTATACTATAATGGGTAGAAAATCTATAAGCCGGTGGTTGTACCTTGGAAATAACTATTATGCATGGCAGATATAAGCTCCACCACCTTCGCACGATGACATTAATGTTTATCCCTTATCCCTATTTCACCTATGTTAACTCGGGTAACCCTTCGTGCACTCTGCTCCTATGTGTGCTATGATCCAAACCCTGGCTCGTTCACCATGTGCTCGACTCCATGGCATCGGTGGTGCGAATCGAGTCGAATGGTAGCCAAGCCTTGCTACTGTTCGACAATGCCCGAAAAGACCTGGAGGGTAACGGTTGTCTCACATTTATACAGCGATTTGAGGGTTTTAATCTCTGTGTTGCACAACATTTCGCTCTGACTTTTGATGGTTGTAGAGCCAAGGTGGGTGACGTTCAGTTGGAAATCAATGAGGATTTTATTAGTTCTACTACAAGGTTACCATCCTCAGGCCAGCGTTGGTTCAAAAATTTGAAAGTGGAAGAGGTTCCATGGCCACTTATGTTCGTCTCGTGAAAGGTCACATCTTGTGAAAGAGGTATGCCCATATCCATGCTTAAACCATGATGGCATGACCTTTTGATAATAGTTAAACAATTCGTGACCTGTGAGGGTCGATATGGACTCGTTTTTCTCTACCACCTGCATTTGTTAATGAATTTTATGGGATACTCGTTGAATATGCCTTTTACTTCCAGCGTAGCCTATATAAAATGTCGAAAAGGTTTAAAAGGGAGAAGGCTGACAATAGCCTGTTCCACCATGGACTAATTAAACTTATCATTGTTCATTACTTAAGTCTCCACAGTGATAACTGGCGATCTTTTATCGCTCGAAATGGTTTTTGTGATACAGACCCTGTCCAGGTTGACAAGCCTGTGGTTATGGAAGCCAAGGTCAAGCCACCCGTGCCCTTTCATGTACTACTGCCCTCTCCTAAGCCCACGATCGACCCTGATATTGACTTACCTGATGCTATAACTGAGAAGGTTGAGGCTATTAAAAATCCCATAAGCAAAAAGACCAAGGCAAACCCTACTGTTAATGCTAAGGGTAAAAAGAACGCTCGGCTTATTTCGAACATGGATAGGAATAAACCTAAACCCACTATTGAGAAGAAGCCCATAGTCCTTAGTGAGGATTCAGACTCCAACATAGAACGCTTTCTAGCTAGTGAGTACCCTTACTCATAGGGTTTATGCCCCGAGCCACCTTATGATTTCATTTCGAATCTACCCCCTTGCTTAAAAGATAATCCTAGCTACCCTGGGATCAAACTATCGAACAAAACCCTCGGCAATGTAACCAAACCCTTACCTGCGTTTTCGAAGCCAACACACTCGTCCTGTGACCAATGTGATTTATGGTTGGAACGATACTATATAGACGTTCCACTACTTCAATCGAAAATCCAATCATTGGAAAATCAAGTTGCAGTATTGACCAGCCAAAGAGACAAACTTCAAGCGACTGAAAGGAAGCAGAGAACCACTGGTTCCATTTTTTTCAAGAATGTTGAATCGGCCACAGCCGTTGTCAACTCCAAATTGTCGTGATCAAGCTGTCTACTCACCACACAGGTATGAATTTTGATATCATTTTCGTTTTGTCAATGACCAGGATTAATATAATGATGTGAGTTTGGTTTCCGAATAGTTCTATCTATCCTTTGAAATGGCTCTGTCATAATGTGTTCATCCTGTACATTGTTTTCGCTTTGCTAAAAATAAATGAAGTTTTGATTTGAAACATGATTTTCTCATTCCTAGTTTAGCCGCTAATAGATTTTTATCGGATTTGATCGGTTTTCGATTGGATTTGATTTGATCGTTTGTCTGGTTGAGTTAACGAAATTTATGGTTTGCTTTAGATTATATTTGCTTGTATCCAATTTGAACAGGAAGTTTTTCATGCTAGATTTAGAATGCAATCATGTTTTGATTTGATTTCGTTATGGATAGTTTGTATGATGTGATTGTTGAACGATTTTATGAGTTTGGTTGTTATGATCTTTTAATATGTCGTGTCATGTAATCTTCTAGAACAGGAATACAACTCTGTTCAACTCTGATTTGGAAAGAACGACTCTGTTTTTCATGAAAACAATACTCTCATTTAAGCCTGAGCGAATGATATTCACGCCCAAATCATGGAACAGTTTTGATCCACGATGACTATGTTAAACCCCAGTTGTTCGATTCGCTTGATTGTTTTGCTGTGTATCTTCAGTTAGTTTGATCGATTTTATAAATTGTATTCGTATCAAAAATAGATTTGATTACAGTTTTGTTCTCAAACGAGTTTGTTAACTCAGTTCAACTTATGTCATTCTGTTAAATTCGTATAAGGAAATTCGGGTAATAGTTGTTTCAAAATGAATTCAAGGAATGATTTCGTGAATGGTTTTGTCTGCCCCATTTTTCAATAACAAACAATCAGATATCTCTTATAGATCCTGTTACCAACTGATTGATCTCATTATGATTTCGTTTGTGGTAATTTACGTGCCAGTTTTGGTTTAATTCGCTCATAGCATGAACCGTTGTTATGTCAATACAGTTATAACAATTTGAAAACAATCTTGTTTGGATTCGATTGTGTCTCCTGAGGCAACATAACAATTGCCTGCGATTTGTTTTAATTTAATCGATTTCAGTTTGATATGAATCAATTTTATAACTGTTTGATTATGATTTTTTTCACCTGACTTTGTGGAAACAAACGAAACAGAATACACCTATCTCTGTAGTCATTCGATTGATCTTGGTCTTGTTTGAGTTCAAAATGTTATAACAATTTCAATTTGAATGACTCATTTTCAAATAGCTATTGGATGAAAATTGAATTTAATTCTTTATATGATTTGAATTGATTTCAATACTGATTCTGTGTCTTATTTAGACCAGCTACAGAATCACAAGATTATGTAGCTAGTCTATAGATTTAGATTTTTATTATTTTCTTTAACAAAATATCATCCTAACTGGTTTATTTTTTACCCTTTTCAGGTACATCCAAATTGCATTGGACATACTGGACAGTCTAGGAGATATTTGTGTGATTTAATTTTGTTTTTAGGTTCCTAGTTTAGTCAGACTTGGGATATCTTCCCAGATTTTATGTAAACAGTTTGATAACTTCTACAGGGATGTTTTACCCTGTAGAAGGTCTTTAAATACTTATTGTTTTGTGTAATAAGAATCATCCTCATTTGTGGGAGAACCAGGCTATGGATTTCTAATACAAACTGAAACAGGAGTTGATGTTCTGCTACAGCTTTCGCTTTCATAATATCAATCTTTTGTTTCACGTTTATGCATGTCATTTGTAATTGATTATAGACTACTTTAGCTATCATATTCTATTGAAGAATGATGTGATTTAATTAATGCGATCCATGTCCGATTTCTTTCATTACTTTAAAAATACAGCAATTACTTTGTTCAGTTAATGAATGACAGATTTCTCTTCTTCATCAATTGAATTTTTTTTGTATAAGTCTTTGCATACAGGTTTATCTAACTGTGAAGATTTATAAATCATAAGATTGTTGTGATTTTTATGTCTTGTTTGTCCTGTAATTATATTGAAGAGCACTGCATCTTTCTGTTTACAAGGAGCGCCTGGATAATTCGGTGCGGGTTTCCTCCCTCCGATCAGCTAAGACAATCATCATACACAGGACAAACCTGGAGCGTTTCTCCAGGTCAGTTTGTGATTTATTTGTTAGTTAATTTGTTAGAATAATATTAGTAGTTTAGTTAGATATATGTTAGTTAGATTTGTGGTTAGAATTAGTATATTAGTTGTTTAGTTTAGTTAGTTTTTGTTTTATCTCTTGTTCATAAAATTATAAAATCAACAAAAACATCTTTCTCTGTCTTAGGGCAGAATATAAATGAGTTTTTCAGGTTTTATTCAAATCTGTAAATTGTAGGTATTGTACATTTTGTGAATATGATTTATTTCTGTTAGTAGTTAGATAGTTAATCAGTTAGAGTTAGTATATTAGTAGTTAGTAGATTGTATATATAGAATAGTTAATCTTATTTTTGTTTAATAGTTAGTTTTAGTTAGATTAGTTTAATTTGTTTTAATAGTTAGTTTTAGTTAGTTAGTTTAAAGTAGTTTTTCTTTTTGTTTTTTAGGACCTTAGATCGGCTAACGGAGCCGCTAAACCCGTCAGGGTGGTTCATCCCAAACGTCTTGGGTTATTAGACAACCCCAGACCGGTTCCACTCTCCCAGTTGATGGATGGTCGATTTCGCCCGTCAACATGTCGACTTTAGCACATTATCCAAGAATTAGACTTAGAAACGATTTAGTACCTTGGGACCTGCATGCCTCAATAGCAGGTTTCATTGTCTTCAATAGTAGGTTTACACCAATGGCCTCTGATCGAATGATTCCATGAATGTTCGACCTCATCTCATTTATTCACACTCGCTGGAATGTACTAAAGGTACCTTGGGATTCATTTTCATCATTGGTGATTTCCCTCGCACTTGTTAACAGTATACCTCAATGACCGGTAATCAAGTGGTTTCTACCATGTTCGACATTAAGACATTTATTCACATGGCTAGATTCATACTATTTCAAGATTGTGATGAAGACCCTGGGTTAGGCACTCACTTTGTTATGTGTTTTTCCAAGCTACGATGGAGATCATTTGAGCATGTAAAATATTTCAGTACAATCACCATGATGACAATATTACTGATATATATTGTCACATAAATCCACATTGTATTGATCTGTGGCTATGTGTTGTCATCTCGTAGCTCCACTATGTATTTTTCATGGTTGCGATCAGTTCATGTCATGGAGGTATGGATCCACATTGTATCTCTGGTGGCCATATCCTTAGTCAATATTCTCATGGATCTACAGTGTTGGTTGTCGTCCATGCTTTGAGTCAACTTGTATGCCTGCCTCGGAAATGGAACATATATGTATATTGATTGATGTTTGTTTGCAACTTCTTCCAGGTTCTCCTACTCTAGCACCCTTTAATTGAAGAATTTGTAAAGTGTTTTGGCCATCAGTTTCTCTTCTGACCTCACACTTTAGGGGGCATTTTTTACACGCCAAAATATCACACTTATGTGTCACACCCTAAGTGTCTCAAAGTGATGTATGCACCTTCTTAAGTGTCACATGCACTGTCTGAAGTGTCATATGCACCTTACCTAGTGTCAAATTCACTTTGATAAGTGTCACAACCCCTTGAGACCATGAAATAAATTTGTCACAATCCCTAAATCATGTTGGAAGAAGAAGCCCTTTCATCTAATAGTCAAAACACACCTTTTTCTTGGAAAATTTCACCATTGTTCGGAATTTTACAAGGGTGGTGCTCACCTACCCATGTTGAGGGAGCATCGGTGCTCCCCCTACCATGTTAAGGGAGCGCCACTTTTGGCCACTATAAATTTGTCTCTAACTAAGGGGGAGCACTACTTTTGGTTAGAGGAAATAAATGATAATCACACCTCTTTCTAAGAGCCTATTCCGAGGAGATGAGGTTGGTTTGGGTCGAATCATATCCTATGGCACCATCCTAGGATCAAATCCCAATTTATGGAGCCACATCCTCAACCATTTCCCTCATTATCTCATGGTGTTTAAGCCTCTCAAGCCTATATACTAAAGGTATTTCCAAGGTGAAGGGGGTGAGAATTCAAATATTAAACCTTTGATCTTGGGAGAAGCGTCAACATTTTTTATTTCAAGGTTCATTCAAGGGTTGGATGAGGAGAGCTTGGAGAATATTGTTGCATCATCAAGCATGCTTTGTAAGTTCCTTCTTTGGATTTCCAATTAATATTAACTTGGCCTATTCCATTCAAGTTCATGTGTTCTAAATTTGCTTGTCTATTGTTGTTTCAGTCTTCATAGATAGATATACCTTTTTTAATCATATAGAGTAGGAGGAAGAGTTAATTTTCTAGTCTTTGCAAGACTTGATTTGCATTGAGGAGCTTGGAGATCAAGCCCAAGGATTGGAGCAGCAAGGATGAACATCGCAAAAATATATACCACATTATTCTTCTATCTTGCTTGATTGTTTGAGTTAGATCTATAGGGACATTAGCAATTGTTTGTTTACTCCTATCTTTGGACCAAAGATAGAAGTCTTGGTCCAAAGGGGAGCTTAGCATGTCCACAGAGTAATATTTCTCACAACAATGTTGAGAAGTTTTATGACCAAGAATTGATGAGTATCTTACATAGGGAGGTTAGGGAGGCAGTGAGAACAATTGGACTTAGTTCATGATTAAGGTATTTTTATGTATGCTTAGAACAATATTTTGCAAAATAGATTCATATTTCCTTAAAATATTTATGTTACATTGGGAGATTATCATACCTTGGGTTTTGTCTTGGCATATGTTTATTTTACCATCTTTAAGGTATTTAAGGATCATCTTCCAATTCATTTTAGGGAGTTTCTCATGGTCCTCTATAAGCCCTTCTGCATGCAACGCATATTCCTGTAAACCAATTGTAATGCTTGATTTAGTTTGGTACATTACATCTAGAACTTAATCAACTAAATTAGCACAATAAGAACTTCAAAATCAAGTGGTTTTCATCAGTACCAATATGTTCCTAAAATTCATGTGGCTCTTCTCCAATGTCTCCCAATTGAATTCCATTTCTATTCCTACATTGTTAATAGATAATTTTATAGAGACCTCTATCATTTTGCATTAACAATTACTAGAGGATTTAATGGTTACTATGAAGTGGCAATACAACTCAATAACTGAAAGAGAATTATAATATTTCGGCATAAGTAATATTGTATGAATTGAGAATATAAACAACGAGCATATAAAACACTGTGTGGTGGAAAATTTTGTAAAGTTGGTAGAAAATTAATAAGTGTGTAGAATTAATAAGAATGTTATTTTGCAATATTTTCATATTGTAGTTGATCATGGAACACTTTGGATGTGAAGTAAAGTGGACTAAATCCATCAAATTATTTATTTGGAGGTGCCACTAGTTCAGTAAGAGGATCTAACTCTACCATCTTTGTAAGTGTTTATGAAAACATGCCTGCTAACCTTGATTTTAATAATGGCATCAATTGATTTTCATGTTTGTGTATTTTATTTATCCAGTCATGTATTTTGGTATGTTGTAGGATAAGTGAGAAGATCTCTTCAAGAAATGTTGTAGAAGAAAAATACAGATACAGATATTCTAGTACATTGTCCTCAAGTGGATTTGTTTCCCTATCACGTCTAGGTTGTTGGTTCTTCAACAATTTATTCATTGAGAACATTGTTGGGTTCAATTTGGTCGTTGCCTCTAACTATATGCCACAACAGAGGTACTAATGAAAGAACTTCAATGAGAATTATGTTTAGAAGTGTAGTGTGAATCCTTGTTACAATTTATGTAACTAAATTGATCGAGTGAAGTGGTCCTTAATATTTGTAACATCCCCACTATAATCCCCATTTTAATTAATCCATAATGTAGATATGAATGTGGATGTGTCCAAGCGATGTAATATGTGAATTATATTTCTGAAATTTTATTAAGTAAAATGTGATTCCATCTACTAGGGGACGTGGACATATATGGGGGTTGATTAATCCATAAGAGGGGAAGGGTCTAAAAAGGGGGCTTTTATCCAAGAGTTTAATTACAAAATCATTTTCATGTGTTTTAATGTTTTGAGTGAACCTTATGATTTTCCCTTGAGTGTGGAAGAGCTCAATCATTGAATTCATGTAAAAGAGTGGGTGAGAGGATTCACATCCCATAGTTATTAGGAGTATGGTGTTGAGTATAATCAGTTTGGAAATGAGTGTGAGTCAAGAAAAACAATAAAAAGGAGAAGAAATTTTTATGGCCAATGTAACAATCCCTCTCTAAACCCTGAGTATATGTAATTAATCATGATTGATGATTTCCATGAAATGGCATACCAATACTATAATTGTATTATTGTTTAATTAAGAAGACAAACCAATTGACTGTGGGTGAAGAATTTGAAACTAATATACATGATACCACTAGAGGGAAGAGTGAGGAATCCTTTAGAGGGGGTTGATCATGCTAATATGATCCAATCCTCCTTACTGAAATGATTGAATTGAAAATATTGAGATATTTCCCTTAAATATGATTTCAAGGAAAATCAGTTAATGTGGAATTTTGGTAGTTGAAAAACCAATCACCCCAATGAATGGAAGTATGGGGAGACTTATTTAAGTGACCTAGAATGTCAACTAAAGGACAGCAGGAAAGGTCACCAGGGGTTCCCATGATTGACCCATGAGCTCCCTTCTGACAGAATAAAAGAGGGTACAGGTCGAGAACCTTCATGAGGAGATTACGTGAAAGAGAAGCATGGGAAGAAGGGGAAGGGGGGTAGGAAGCTAGTGTGGTTCTGGTCAAAGGAGAGAAGTATCAACCCCAAGATGAGAGGTCATGATTTGGATGTTGGGAAGCATCTGATTAAACTCAAGAGATCGAGCTAGGAAAATTAAGTGCATAATAATTCCCCAGTGCTATCATGGCTTGGAACAGGGTAGGCCTATAGTTGAAGTGATTGAGCATGCAGAGCATATGGTTGGGTGGAAATGAGAATAAACAAAGTCATTTAGTTGACTATAATCTGTAGCATATATGTATATTTCACCATGTATAACTTAATTGAAAAATCAAAGGACTCATGCATGTGACGGTATGGTAAGTGTTTGTATGTTTGATGGTTTGTGTATCATTCCTTTGGAAATTTATTATACTGGTATGATAATGTATCTGTATGGAATTATATGTGTAGTGCATATCTAAGAAGGAGAATCCTACCTTTTACCTTGAATGATTAAGGAATTGTACAAGGGTTTCCTCTTATGGATGAAATTGTATATTCGTGCCTCCTGAGTATGCAATAGAGAATTTGCTACGGTGTGATGTCTAGGGAAATATAGTTAGGAATATTTTCTAAGAGACCATGATGGGTTTGAGAGGAAGAAGTACTTTAATCTTCCTTATAGAAGGGACAAAACCATAACCATAGTTGTGGTTCGAGATAGTTCTATGTGTAATGTGGAAAGCCTTAATCTCTTGTGACACCTCTTTCCTAGTGTGGACATTGTGCAAAAACTCTAACCCCCACTTAAATGGCGAAGAGAAAAATGCCTTAGTCGGTTTGGTAAGTGGATTAAATATTTCTTGAAGGACTGATAGGATTTAGTATGGACATAGAAGAATATCCAAGCAGATAAGTCTCATATCAGACTAGAAAAAAGATGGGAACCTTGTGTCTAAGATAGGGAATATCACAGTCGTCGATCCAGTGTAGTGAAATCATCTTGACCGATGATCGTAGGTTGATACATCGGAGTACCCTAGTACCAAGGAGTAGTGTGGCTCTTAAAGAGGGGATTCCGAGAGAAATTGTAGACCATTAGTTCTCCCTGCGGTGAGCGTCATTAGAGTTAGATGGTCGGAGTATCCCTGGGTCTAGGTACTCCAATGGGGAGAGTTATGAGGGATATTCTAGACCATAGATTAGGTATAATTTCAAAGAGAGATCTCGTTCATTCATCGAGGATCCCAGGATTAACCTATGTTGTAGATCATTGTGGTCTGATTTAAGAGATATTAGGAGGAGAGGTGACATCATCATGACGCGTCATGCTAACCCGGAATTCCAATGTGTCCAGAAGTTGACAGGTGTCAACCTATGATTGGAAATTGGTAATTGGTCGGTGGGTCCAATGTGGACCCTTTGGGAGAATTAGACCTTATACCTATGTTTTAACCTCAACCATCATATCTAAGGGTTGAAAGATCTCAATCGTTGATCATAGAAGATCCATCAGAGTATTCCACATTTGGACTGGAACAATACTTCAAATTAACCGAAGTCATCGATGTATCAAGGAATAATTCAGAGTGATCACAACCATCCATCGCAACAGAACGTTCAAAGTATTTTGGTCCACTGGTAATGAAGACACTCTAAAGGAAGGACTCCAAGGAGAAATCATGATTGTCCATCGGACCCAATGGAAAGTAAACTTTATCATAGATCTTGGTGGTCCTTCGAGAGGAGGTGAGGAGGAAGGTGATGTCATGTCGATGTGGATGGCATCACCCCACCAATGCACAGATGACATGTCTCAACACCTGGAGGGACGTGTAAAGTTCATTCGTAGCGGTGTATATGTCATGTAAAATACACATGGAGGTCCACATGTTGAGCAGTGGTGATTCCACGTGTAGTGGTATTTTGGCATAGCAAAGGAAAGGTTGTGACACGAGGTGAATGCCACGTATCTCTTCAGTATGTTTTGGGGTTGATAGGTGTATCCCCAGGAGTGGTCCATTACTAGGGGTCATACAAGATGGAGGACAAGAACCCATGTACATTTTCCCCATATCCTTTTCGTTAGATCTTTGGTGAAGAGATCTTGACCATCCATCGTAGAGTACCTTTCAAAGTGAGTTCATGGAGTAACACTTCGACGAAGAATCTCTAAAGTTTGGTCTAGATCATTGATCTGTCGATATAGAAGGGGATTCGAGGTACAAATATGAATGTTGATTTGAAGAGAATGGAGGATCTCCAAGAGGATATCTGGGTCATCCATCATGAAGCATTATTCAAAGTGGAATTTTCTAGAGACACTCCAATAGGAGATCTCCTAGACAAAATCCATTTTGTCAATCTGTCTAGGCCTGAGGAATCCAATAGATGATATGGGTCGTCAATATTTATTTGAAGGCCTAAGGGGATGACGTGGGGAGTGCCATGTGTTTATCACATAAGGTGTCATGTGGCATAGCGATTTGGAACCTATAAGTGAACTTATGTGAGAAGTATGAGAGACATGTTTCAGGGGGTGATAATGCCACATGTCATGCAAAGGTGGTGCCACATGTCAAATGGATTTGTCACAGTTGAGAAGCCCTGACGAAATCATAATCGTCCATCGAAGGAGGCTTTTCAGAGTGACTCGAGTCACCAGGGAGAGTGGAACTTTAACTAAGGGACTCCAAGAGGATATCACAATATTATATCAATGAATAGGTGAGATTTGATCTCAGTTGTCGATCACGGTGGGTCCCACATGGTCACGGAGAAAGGGTTAAACCAATGGATGTTACTTGTTGTGCAGGTAAAGACTCTGAAACGCTCAGAGCCATAGATGGACTAACTCCATGACCCATTAGATCAGTCAAAGTATGTATAGTTGGAGCATGCCATTGGAGTGGAATGTGAATTTTTTGAGAAAAACACCCTGATAAGAGAGGCCCAAACAAATCAGAGACATCAATTTAGAAGATGGGTCGAGGGTCTAGTAGAGCAAGGGTCAAAGGGCCAAATGGAAGATTCCACATCAATTCCATGTTAGAGGACAAGTAGCAGGAGCCACATGGATGCCATGTGGCAATTCAAGAAAATTTGGAAGGTTGTAACTTTTAATCCAAAGCTCAATTTTGAGCATGATGACAATCACTGGAAAGCTATTTACAAGCAGAAAAAGATGATGCCATCAAAAATAGGTTTTGATATGATTGAGAAAAGATAAATTTTAATACCCCATCCCTTAAAAGGGAACTTAGGGGGTTGGGTGTGTTACAAAGAGATATCATATCTAGGTTACAACACTAGGACTGGATGGGCCAAGGATCAGTCACAGAATTGGTATGTCGAGGCTACGATGAGCCTGTTGAAAAGTGTTTATCCCTTAAAAAGTTTGTTTAGTATCTGCATAAGCTCTCTGAAAGGAATGATTGTGGATTGAAACGTTGTTTTAGAATTTCTTACAGTGGAAAAGTTACAATATGACCTACAATAGAAGAAGCATAACGTTGTTTTTCTGGAAAGGTAACTACTTCATACAAGAGTGGAGACATGTTGACAAGCATTAAGGGTAAGATTGAATGAGAATGGTTAAAATGGTAGTGTCCTATTAAGAGTCACTTAAGTTAAAAGAATGAATGAACTAATGAAAGAAATGTTGTCTCTAAGCATGGGCAAGTATATCCTCTAGCAGTGATTATGATTGTTTATTTGTGGGATAATACCCTCATGGAAAACCCTAGTGGATAAGAATTTAGTATGAATTTACAGAAAAACTTGGCAGTATTAAGTATTGCTCAAATTAAATACTAAACCCTATATATATAACTCCTCATGACCAGAGTATTGAGGAAAATGAGTAAGGTCAGTCTTACTTGACCTATAATGGTTGAAACCTACCATAGGGATAAACTATTTAAGCAAGGTAAAAATGAATCCTTTGGGACCAATGTTATTCCTCATAAGGAGGTAAAGTGAAATTGGAATATGATCCAATTTATGAGCTCATGATTTTATTAAATAAAATGTATAATTCTATTAACCTAAGGGCATGTCTATGCATATGAATGCAAAGAAAGACAATTGAAATACATGTGCACCAATGGCATGATCAAAATGCTCGGTGCACAAGGATATGTTGGAATGCATATGGTAAAGATTAAACATACATGTAACATGTGTATAGGCTTATTATAGCCTATGATTAGGTATTAAATGTGGTGAGGTCGCAAATCATATGGCTAGTAATGATCTAATAATAGAAGCATATGTAAAATGTTGATGATGTTGATTGCATATTTCCCTATGAAGATAAGGCTGAAATAATTAATGAAGATTTGATTAAGAAAAATTTGGATCATTTCTAGATGACCAAAGGGTCGTATTGACATCCAGAGAAGTATGAATGATATGTATGTATGGCTTAATACGCTCAAGTAGCATTGAAAGGGAATATAGAGAAGGACTACCTTGATAAAAAGGTATGTTGACCAAGAATGAATTGAGACATGAAGAGAGGTAGATTTTGGATTTTTACAACCTTAGGTATGTGTTATATTTTTTGCATTGTGCCAAGTGCGTAGGGGGGTTAAAAGGGGGGGTGTAGGGGGGTGAAGCCCCCCGCATGGGGGTTCAGGAGCAGCACCCCCAAAAAAAAATTCTACCTCAGGAAACGTGTCACATATTTAGGTGGTTTTTTGACACATGGTATTTTGTCGATGGTTTTCTATTTTCGGTTAAGGAATTAGGGTTGTTGACTAATCCAGGTCCTTGGGTTAGGGTTTTGGATGCCGATGCCTCCTATATGTATATTGTATTGTAAACAATATATCACTATGAATGAATATAGAATATGTTGGTTTTCCCAATTTGGGTTTCCAGGGGAAAAATCTCTGTGTAATGTTTGTATTTGCCATTGTATCTTTTCTGTTCTTTTACTGAAAATATGTTTGCAGTAAATATTGTACAAGGTTAAAATCTACAGGGTAATGAGGAAGTTATCTAGTTGTTATTCCTGAATTGGAATGTTTTTGTAAGAATTAGACAAAAGTGATTTATTTCTACAAGTTTCCATGAGTGAGGGAAGCATGAGTATAATTATGAGTATCACCATGAGACTGGACATGAAAATGATTGCAAGTCCTCACTAAAGGACACTAATATTAAATTTAAAATATCAATGTGTATGGTTGACCTAGGAAAATTCAAGCAGGGAACTTGCATGCTGACAATGATGTGTGTATAAATGGACATGCTTGAGTGCATGGGTTAAATGTGTTATAAGGTTTCTTGATATAAATATTGATATTAAGATCAAGTGAATAAGAATGATATAGGTGTGAGAGTAAGGAATGAAATACATATAAATGTAGGTGTGTGTATATATATAT
>JZKD02S1818280.1:517418-552308 GCA_000966675.3 Picea glauca | reverse complement strand
AGGCAGGGAGACCGTTGAGGAGGAGATGCTGTCGGACGATTTCTGAGAGCTCGGGACATCCGATTCAGGTGTCGTTTTTTGTGCATGGTTCCAGAGATCTGAGCGAACAAGACCAAATCAGTCTAGAGACCATTTGGAAATGTAAAGATGTACTAATAAGCTTTCGAAAAGAAATAAAGAAGCCTCCCCCACAAGAGAAAAGGCCCGAAGACGTAGGCAAAGTTGTCGAACTCCGTTATCAACCTCTGTGCATTATGGTTTGTTGTTTTTCATTGTGTTTTCAGATCTGAAAATATGTTAATGGCTGTATAATTCATTTCTTTTCTCTCTCTTTCGTTAAAATTTCCCAATGGTTAATTAATGCATGCGAATAAAACTCAACCATAGTCATTCAAAAAATCCTGACGGATCAATCGAATAATGCTATAGAGGCATGGCTGACTTTACTTTAAGAAGTCTGGTTATCTTGTTTGAATACTAACCTGAGGAGGATGTGTTCCATTTCCTCGAGAAAAGCTAGTATAAATTGTTGAAAGGATAAATAAGCATGAACGCTTTATTGTCATAATATATGGAAACATGATTATGCCTTTGAGGATTGCATGAAAATGATTGTGAACAATCATGAGTTAAAATATTTTAAAGTAAAGTTGCATGTGAACTGTAAAGTGTTCCTATGGTTGACACACAGTATGTTGAGGCAAGTGGTTAAGTGTAGATAAGAACAATGTGGATACAGGTTGATGAAATAAAGGTATTGGTTTGTGTGCATAATAAGAATACATGCGTATATTGTTTATGAAATATTGGGTAGAATTATCATGTGATGAGGTTGGAGCTGACTCAGGATAGAAGTTATTTTGAATAGTGATAGATATACAACAAGAGAGTTGCATGATAAAGAAGTTCCAAGTGAAGGAATTTTGTAAAGACTCTGTGAAAAGAACATAGCTAAAACCTCGAGGATTGTTGAAAATTTGACAATGGACTGCAAAGTCTATTTGTATAAGAATCCTCGATTACATTATTAATTGTAATGCATGGAAGAAAGGCCAACAAATGAACAAGTGACCATTCTAGTGTTTGAATGGAAATGTGATGAATGCACAAGTTCAGAATTTGTTGAGAACAAAAATATTGTTGTTGTAGCATGTTGAGGGATTCTAGGAGGATATGATTAAAATTTCTCAAGGAATAGAGTAGGCAGGTCCCAGGAGGGATAAATTGTAAAGACAATGAGACCTTGAAAACATATCATCTAGACTAAAATTTCCAGGCTGTGTAGAAGGGTTTGGAAAAGGGGAGAGTCCCTTAACTCCTTTCCTAATTATTATTATGTTTCTCTGATATAAGAGACCAATATGTTGTGTATGAGAATACTTTTGGCATGAGGAATGTTGATGGTTGTATGACTGTATAAACAAATAAAAATTTGATTTTGTTTACACCCATGAAAACATTGAGGGCAATGATATGGGATGCATATATATGTGCTAAAACTTATTTGAAAATATTTTGTTAATTTAAACGATGTGGTACATACATTTTATTTTACATGACAACTAATATGATTTTGAATGCGATGATGCATGAAGGAAAATAGATGTCAACGATGGGCAACCTCAGGAAGAGGATAAATACAAGAGGGTTGTTGTTGAAATATTGATGGAAGGACTTAGGAGTCCCCATGAAGCACCAATGATAAGGTAATATCAGATAAGGCATTGACAACCAGAACATGTATAAAAGTGTTTATGCCTATGTGGCATAACGTTTGAAAGGAATTGGGTAAGAATCCCTTTTGAAATATTCTATTATTTTAATGATATGAAAATTATTTTGAATTGCTATGGAATTCCATTGATCCCCAAGCAGGGTAATATTCAGTGAGAACAACCTGAATGATGAGAGGTATGAACCCTGGCATCCAAGGATGATTAAGAACCTTGCAAGAAAGTTCATGAATAGATATGTCATGAACGCATTGACGCATCGGGAATGATTGGGAACAAAAGTGCTCATAAGTATAACATTGATTGAATGTGTTGAGGGAATGCATGTTTGCATTAGAGGGAGGAAATGGACTACCCGGTGGGGAAGGAGAACCTTCCAATATTTTAAAGAGTTGTAACAATGGTATAAAGAGTAATTGAGTGGACATGAATGTTGGCACCTTGGTTGCTAGTGAAGAAAGAACACTTGAATGCATTCACGAGAAACCTTAAGTTTCATGTTTGTTGATTTGAGGTCATGATCATCTTAGAGCAGGAGGTAGATTCATGTTGTAATAAGGAATGAGAAAAAAGAATCCATATGGTAAAAGGTTGGTTGAGTCCCAACACACCATGACAAGAGTGGATAATATAAAAAGTAATCAATCTGAAATCCAATGCAAGGATACATGATGTATGATTGCGACCAAGGACCTTGGAACATTAGTTGAATATATTTAATATTAAATTTTCATTTGGGAAAAGTGTAGTATGTTGAAATAATGCATGTGTAAGGAATGATATTTCCTTTTTCTTTATATCATTGAATAGATAAAAGTAATTTTATTTTTAGTATGCACAATTCTGAAAATTATTGTGAACTATTTCAAGTGTGTACTGAAATATATGTGCATGATGACTAACAATTTGTTTAGCTATGTAAAGGTAGAATTGCAGGAAAGAGGGTATGGGATATGGAATTATTGTAATCCCATGAGAAAGACCAATGCATGCTAAGCCAAACTATTATGAGAAGGAAAAATATCATACTTGTGAATATGGTTCCCGTATGGAACAAATCTGAAAATAAAATGAGATTGTGAAATTTAAATTTGTGGCTAACATATTTGAAAATAATGTTGATTGAATTAATGAAAATATCTCACATTTTTTGTATGCATATGAACACAGGTGAGATGAAGAGATCTGTCAAGGGAGAACAGATGGTGATTGTAGAATAAGAAAGCATGAAAGAAGGCCATTGTTATGACAAGAGAACTTTGTGATAAGTAATAATCTCCATGAGAATGTTGTGGTGTGGTAACACAAGGCCGAAGGGACGTAATAAAGACTTTCACTCCAATTACACCATCTCCTTTACATTTTCAAAATACATATAGAAGGAAGATGTTTGGGTCAACACAGTCAGTGACAGATTCAGAGTCTAGTGCTGCAAAGAAACTGAAAATATGAGGATTAATAGAAGAAGAAGATCCAGACCTGCAGCTTGAAGCATAGTCTTCCAAAACATGAGAACCAGTGACCATTGAGGTGGTGTCAACACTCAAAGAACACTTATCTAGTCAGACTGATGTTCCATCCATGAAAATTGATTGTGAACCTTTCAAAAGGTTTATGGAAATTAAAGAGAAAGGGGTACAAATCAAGCAAGATGTTTTTTCTCAAATGTATGACCTTGAAACTTCACATACCAGAATGATTTCTTCTATGGATTTTGAAAAGGGGAAATTAAATATAGTATTGCTGGAGACAAGAGAAAATAAAAGGACCAACATCACTATTGATCTGAATTCTCTACATCCCATTGATAAAATGGACTTGCATAGGAAGACAAGAGAAATGCTTAAATGAGATATCATAACAACTACTTTAGGAATGAAGAAATTGAAAGTCATGAAGGATAAGTGTTACACATTATTTTGGTCATCTTGGTAATCCACTGACAACGTGTGTTCATGTTCCCAAAAAGAGCCTCTCTTCATGAGGAAAGTTATTGACTTTCTCTTCTAAAAACTTTATTAAGGAAGGTCATCGTAGGTTGCACTATATGTAGGGTGCGACAATCCTTGATATTTTCCCTCTACCTTAAAGATAGTGTTGATGGGGCTTAAATCCCCTGATTCAATAGTAGGAACCAAACCCACCACCAAGGCCCAATTAGACTCTCCAGCATTTGGAGTGGAATGGTTCTCTAGATCTTACAATCTAGCCAAATTATCGATGAGCTTTTGTGTTTTCTGGTGAATGCTCTTCCTTTGGTTAAAACGATTTTTTTTGTATTTTCTCTTAGGTGGGGCAGGTACAAGAAATGCAAGCCAGTATAAACCAACTTGACGAAGATAGGACAAGAGTTTTAACGATTAGGAATGGGTCAAGCTTGGGATAAACCACTACTTGAACATGCAGACAACGATCCTATGCCAAAGGGGCTCAATAATAATACTTTAACCGGAAGAGCATCCAACTGTTGTCTGAGAAAGATACTTAGTAGAAATAAGATGCATATATGATCAAGATCAAGGTAAGAAAAATAATTCATCTACCGAGACATTCATCACATAGCTGAGGTAAACTACTTAGCATTGAGAAATAAACACAACTGTAATCAATGTCATGGTAAGAAAAATAATTCATCTACCAAGGCATTCATCACATAGAAGCACAATGATTTACTTTCATCATTTAAAGCAAGGAACATCAAAACATTGTACCAGATAACTTGACAACAGAATTAATTGCTCTTACTCATTTACCACAACATTCATGGAACATGAAAGGAAGTAATTCTTCTCCAACTCCAATCACATATATCTGATGAAAATAGCTCGTCTTTGGTCCAGAAGGACTTCTTAATTCATAGCAGTCTTAAAATAATTATCAACAACCAAAAGAAAAGAGTTATTACAACAACCATCGACCCTTTAACCATCTGTCGATGTTCCTATTTATAATATAAAGTCTTAACAGTAATTAACAGTAAAATACAATTTGAGCTAATCAAGAATCACCACGTGGTGTCATCATCTAACAGTCTTTCAACAGTCCATCCGAGTTGTTTCTTGAAAAGGGTGGACTCTTTCATAATCAGACCATCTTGTAAAGAGTTCTTCACAGGTGTTGGCCCATGGAAACCTGTGTTGATCTGTTGGATTTGCATAGATTCCCATGATGTCTGTTGCGTGCGCCCAATATTTTGTGAGGCTGAAGTTCAACTTTTGAAATATGGCTCTGGCTTTGATTGGATGTCCTGCGAACTGTTGTACTTTCTCGGGCTTTGCATCGATGACCTTTTCACATTCTTCGGCCCATGACACATCTTGTTCGACGCACATATTGATCATTCTGCTTAGGTCGATTAATATCAGGATGTCAAAATCGGGAACTCGACACACTTCGTCGCTTCAGTGATTCTTTCAGTTCTTCGGCGGGATCATAGGACAGACTCTAGTCAGTGATCGGGAAGGTTCTTTCTGCAATTAAATAGAAGTAGTTTAGTGATCAAGCAACCCATGATCTGACATAAATAAACAAAAGATCAACACGTACCTGTGTAGTTTGCTAGTCTCATTTGTTTTTAATACTTACGTGATCCCAAATGCTTCCTTCGAGTGACCTATGAAGCCATCACTCCTTTTTGGTATAAATGAACACCTCATCATGTTGTAGTGTGGCTAATCAAGTACGATAGACATGAATGTTTAATTATCACAGTAATTACTTGACCTTTGGGAAAAAAGGCATCGAGGACGAATTATGTGCTTCTGTGGTCCTGAGAGGTCAGATAGCATACAGAGAAGGTCGTTAAATGCCTTCGTAACTTGTACCACCAAGCGTTCCAAGTGTCATTTATAAATAACGGAGGTTTGAAAGTTCAAAAGGATCGCACTGCACGCTTTCCTGCAACCCCAATCGGTGGCACTTTCATGTTCTGGATCGCATCTATCAATTAGCTGTGGTGTGCCAAAAATTTTCAAACATAATGTCACGAGGCGCAGGAATTATGTTGGCGAGCCTAGTGTCACTCTTTGATTTCCCTATAAATCTAGGATTTTTGTGAGCAATCCTTCTTATATGCCAAGCTCATATTCCCTGGGGATCTGGTTTGGTAGGTTCATCTTGGCAACGTCCAGTTGAGTAATCCTTTGCCATCTGTGGACGTCTTGAGTTTTTTACGTTTTGCAATTATGGGGTCTCCTTCAAACACAGGACGAGGTCCATGAGGTAGCCGGAGTGCGAGGTCTCAGCCCCAGTGCACCTGGGACTCCTTCCTATGGGCTTCGAGGGGTACAACTATCTGCCCAGAGGCAATGTCAGTGTCCAAACACGGGCTTGGGGTGGTCACAGATACATCTGAGAGAAATAAGCTGGAAACTGCACCTTCTCCGGGACCAAACCCGTGGAGAAGAGGAAGGCCTAAGAAGAAAACTCGAGAAGGAGAGGGGGACCACCCCAAGGCCGAACTAAGTGCACGTCCAACTCTCGAGGAGCTTGTAATGCCTACCAATCATTCGGAGTTGGTCGGGATCGCTGGAAAAGGAGGCAGAAGAAGAAAGGGGAGGGCCAAAGAGCTAGGTGCTTTCGTTGAAAATTCCGCTCAGCAACTAGAGCAGACTCAATTTTCAATAGTCGAGATTTACTAAGAGAATAGGGAACTGCGGGGTCAGTTGGCGGAAAAAACCCATAGGATATCATCGTCACAAGGTCGCACGGGGAGCACCATTTGGCTGCAGAGACAACTTCGGGAAGCACAAGACACGATCATTGAGTTACACAAGGCACAACGGATGGTTGTGACAACGGAGCATAAGACACCAAAAAGCACGGAAGACAACCTGAGAGAGGACCAAAGGATAGGAGATGCGTAGTTAGCGATTTCTCACCATGTGTTCTTGGAAGCGTGGCTTAACACCTCTTTGTATTTATTCTTTGCAAAATTTTGTAATCTCACGGCGACCGGGCAGGTTAGCTGAGTCGTCGGGGTTGTCTATTCGTATGTAAACCAAGCCTAGCAAAGGTGTTTGATTGTATATAAAGAAAAGTTTAAAAGTATCATGCTGTGAATCAAACGTGTATTCTCCTTTAAATATTTTGCGTAAAAATATTAGATCTTTTGGAATCATTGTTATTACGTCGCGATTTTGTTAATGTTTTTCTTTGTAAAACTTTGATATCAATTACTACTTCCATGGGATTATCGATTTTGGTTATTTAAAAAAAAAAGTTAATCATTGAAAGATATTCAGCTAGTGGATAAAAGTCATGCTTGGAATTTCACTTGTACCGAGAGTTTTTTGAGAAAATACTAGAGGTCATAGCTGCCGATACCGAGAGTCATTGGAGCAATTAATTAGTTCCCTCTCGCCGATACCGAACTTGTTTCGAGAGTTCGGTGGTCGGCAGTGTTGCTTTTATCTATGTGTGGCGCTTACAATCGCACTTTTCTGCCGAAGATGAAAGAATCGGTCTTCGGCGAAATCTTTTTGGAGGCTATATTCGTGAAAGAGATACTCGTATCGACCGACGTCGAATAATGTCGGCACTCGTCTGATTTGAATTCCCATACAATTTTCGCTACCTTAATCTTTCACCGATGTCAAACTTCTCAGGTAGGCCGGGAGAAATCTGGGGCATTGGTTCCTTGATCAGTCCTGGTATTCCTCAAGATGATTCTTAATATGCTCAAGAGAAACTCAGATATATTAGATAAGAAGGTTATCAAGCTCAAACCACGGTGAAAAAAATAGAAGGTAGAAGACGAGGTGGTACCCAAAAGGAAGTGGTCACAGAACTTTTAGGGTGTGTTGAGCACTCAACAAATGGCGATTCATTGAGTGAACGCAGAATCTCTGTCCCATAAAACAGATATCTCTGTTCCATCTTTTATTCATGCCAACTGGAAATATATATGTATTATATTATTATTATTATTATTTTTTGTAACTTTTATTGTGTTGTTATTATTGGAAATACTTCTTTAGGGCTTGGTCGTTTACCGGGAGGGCGTCAAGTTCCCCTTTCAAATTTTGAAAACGATAAGTACCTACCCCGATCTTTTTAGCCACCTGAAAAGGCCCAAGCCATCGGCTCTGAAACTTGGAATGATTCCCTTTGGGTTCATTTACCTTATCCCACTTTAGGACTAAGTCTCCTACGTCAAAATTCTTTTCTTGAGCCTTATGCTTATCGAACCATCTTTTCACTATTTGTTGATGGGCTAAAAATTTATACTTAGCCCTTTCCCTCTCTTCCTCCAGCATGAGAAGAGTGTTGATTCTCTATTGCATGGTCTAGGATTTATCATCGTTAGAATCTTGGGCCAATTGGAGAGATGGAAGATAAAGCCCATTCAGGAGAATGGCTTCTTGTTCGTAGACCAGGAAGTATGAGGAATTCCCTATAGCCTCTTTGGGAGTGACCCTATCATCCCATAGGGAATTATGGAGTTGGTTATGCCAATTTATATGGTTATCCACAACCTTCTTCTTTAGTATCCTCACCAGATTCTTATTGGTTGACTCTGCCACACCGTTTCCCTGAGGGTAATAATTTACAGAGTACTTGATTATGATTCCTTTGTCCAGAGCGAACTCTGTCAATAGGGTAGAGGAGAAGTAGGTTGCATTATCAAAGACCAGAATGGAAGGAACGCCAAACCTTGTAATTAGTTGTTGTTATATAAATTGGATGACTATTTTCTAATTTACATGGGTTAGAGGGATGGCCTCTTCCCACTTTGTGAAATAGTTGGTGGCAGTAAGAATATACTTGTGCAATTTTGAAGAATTGGGCATAATTTATCCTATGATATCCATACCCCACTGCTCAAATGGTCTAGAGACGGTTATAGGCTGAAGTGGGATTGTTTCCCTTCTCTCCTTGCCAACACTTATTTGACAAGTCTTACAATTCCTAGCGTAAGCATGAGCGTCTTTGAACAAAATGGGCCAATAATAGCCGACTCTCAGAACCTTATGAGCGGTGGTGTTCCCTGCAAAATGCCACCCAACGGGGCCATCGTGGATTTCTTTCAACACTTTATCGGTTCCTTCGTGTTCGAGACACCTCAGTAATACCCCGTCATAGTTGATCTGGAAGAGTACCAAATGATGTCAATCACCTGCATGAAATTAGGATGATGGATACCCTGATCATCACATCTTTGAGTTCCCCCAAGAATTTGACCTGGGTCATGTCCAGTTGTATGACATTCTTATCACTTTTTAGAGGGACAGCACCTAATTTGTTACATACGGCCATGAGCATGACATTGGAAGATGCCCCGGAATCTACCAGATAGTTGTAAAGATTCATGTTGAAGAATTCGAACGTTAAAAGGAAATGTGGTACAAAAGGCCTCTCCTTCCTGCCTTCTAAGTAGGTGTTTATCATTGGGTTTCTTTCCAAACCCGTAGAGGGTGGATTCTTCTCCTGACCATCGTCGATGGTCGAGTTTTCTACTAAACTTAGAGCTTTCAATAGAAGGTCTTTCTATTGAGGGATTCTACATATGTACATAACCAATACATTAGCTTTCAGTTTCTTCAAATCTTCTACTACATTGTAATCTAATTTAGAAGAATCATGAGTATGGTTACTTATAGGATTTTTACCGGGAGTGAAAGGCATTCTTGAGCAATCGGGAGTTAATTTACTTTGTGAAGCACTGGTGGCATCGGTATCTTTTGGGTCGGGTTGACCCTTACTATGTGTCTGTAGCGTCGATATCTCTGCGGATGGTGCCTAAGGTTTAAACAGATCATATGAAGATGTGATCACGTCGGGATCCCATATCAGCATGGTCGTGTCTTGTGGTGGGTCAACCGCTTCCTGATTGGCAATGTTAAAGAACGAACTGTTGGATGGTTCAGTCAAAGAGACTTCACCCATAAAATGATTAGCCATTAAATTCATGGCATGGACCCACTGAGGACATTCCCTTTCTGAGTGGTTCTCTTGGTGGTACGTACAGAAAGAATCAGACACGACATTCCCTAAGTCAATGTTTAGGTTGGTTGGGGAAGGTTCAATTGCTTTAAAAGGATGATTTATTTTAAAGAAAGGCTTATAGGGTCTTTGGCCTTGGTTTCCCTCACCCGCATTTCTTTTCATATCTATAATATCATTTGATAGTTTCTTGACCATGCGTTGTAGGTCTTCTATATCTCCATTACCCTTATCGGAAGTTGACTCAGCTAGCTTCCCCGGTGGTCTAGTCAAGAGGAGTCCTCTCCTGGGAGGGGGCTGGCTCTCTTTTCTCGCTAGAGATGCCTGGCCTTATTTACTCCCTTTCATCTGGAACTCTATCATCTTGGACTCTTCAAAATTCTCCGTGAGGATTTTCTTAGCATCTCTTTTAACAAACATGGAAATAGAGGCCGGAAGCACATTGGCATAGGCCTCGATTTAGAACTCTTGATCCGGTTTCGCCACGGGATGGAATTTGTTTAGGATAGTCATGAATCTTTGATTGAAATATTTGACCCTTTCCTTTGGGGTCATGGTGGTTGTGAATAATTCGGCCATAAGGGCTCACGTGGTAGTTTCTTCGGCAAATTTGTCTATGAATTCCTTTTGGAACTTAGTCCAGTTGGTTATGGATCCTACTGGCAAGTTAAAATACCAAGTGGAAGCTGAGTTCTCAAACGTGTAGGGGAAAAGTCTGCATACCACGTCTTCATGTTGAACGTTCATAAGCCTGATCACGAGTATGAACTTCTTGATATGATCTTCGGGCGATCCTGAGGTTTTAGGATCATACTTGGGGAGCAACTTTTCCAGGTGTCGAGGGAGATTGTGTACTTGTCTAGGGACGGCCACGGTGTCCCCGACCAACCAGCGTTGGTTGTCTTGAAGTGGAACTTCCCTCTCTTCTTCTCAATCATTTTTCTCTTCCATTTCTTCGAAGTCGGAGTCAGGATCTTCCTCTTCTGAAAGATCGTTAGGTTTAAAGATGTCACCAACTGGCGTCTCGGGTATGAGGTCAAGAGGTTCTTGGATTTCAGTGATCACGAAGTCTATTAAGTATTCAACGGAATGTACGAAAACTTCATCGGGAGTGTTGACTACTAGTCTGCTTTGTTTTTTTCTTCGAGGGAGGATGGGGGTGAAGGGAAATGCATCGATTTGTTGGGCGTAGGCTCTGGTAATCCTTATAAACTGATTTAGTTCCTCGTGAGGGAGAGCGTAAGGTATTTCAAGGTGAAGATGTCCTTCCTCGGAGTGGGGTGATTTATCCTCTTCGGGAGTACTTGGTAAAGGTGGGTTGTATGTTGGATGACTAGACATGCATGTGGGTCGTTACAAATCTAAGGCTGTTCAAAATATCATATAACTTACATATTCAGCCATTCATTCTCAGACCCTCCTTCTAGCGCTAGTTTTGTTGATGGGGCTTAAATTCCCTAATTCAATAGCAGGAACCAAACCTGCCACTGAGTCCCAATTAGACACTCCAACGTTTGGAGTGGAATGGTTCTCCAGATCTTACAATCTGGCCAAATTATCGATGAGCTTTTGTGTTTTCTGGTGAATTCTCTTCCTTTGGTTAAAACAGTTTTTTTCTGTATTTTCTCGTAGGTGGGGCAGGTACAAGAGATGCAAGCCAATATAAACCAACTTGTCGAAGATAGGACAAGAGTTTTAACTATTGGGAAGGGGTTGAGCTTGGGATAACCCGCTACTCGAACATGCAGACAACGATACTATGCCAAAGGGGCACAGTAATAATACTTTAACTGAAAGAGCATCCAACTGTTGTCTGAAAAAGCTACTTAGAATAAATAAGACGCATATATGATCAAGACCAGGGTAAGAAAAATAATTCATCTACCGATACGTTCATCACATAGCTGAGGTAAACTACTTAGCATTGAGAAAGAAACACAACTGTAATCAATGTCACGGTAAGAAAAATAATTCATCTACCAAGGCATTCATCACATAGAAGCACAATGATTTACTTTCATCATTTAAAGCAAGGAACATCAAAACATTGTACCAGATAACTTGAAAACATAATTAATTGCTCTTACTCATTTACCGCAACATTCATGGAATAGGAAAGGAAGTAATTCTTCTCCAACTCCAATCACATACATCTGATGAAAATAGCTTGTCTCTGGTCTAGAAGGACTTCTTAATTCGTAGCAGTCTCAAAATAATTATCAACAACCAAAAGAAAAGAGTTCTTACAACAACCATAGACCCTTTAACCATCAGTCGATGTTCCTATTTATAATATAAAGTCTTAACAGTAATTAATGGTAAAATACAATTTGAGCTAATCAAGAATCACCACATGGCGTCATCATCTAACAGTCTTTCAACAGTCCATCCGAGTTGTTTCTTGAAAAGGGTGGACTCTTTCATAATCAGACCATCTGATAAAGAGTTCTTCACAGGTGTTGGCCCATGGAAACCTGTGTTGTTCTGTTGGAGCCGCATAGATTCACCTGATGTCTGCTGCGTGCACCCGATATTTTGCGAGGCTGAAGTTCAACTTTTGAAGTATGGCTATGGCTTTGATTGGATGTCCTACGAACTATTGTACTTTCTTGGGCTTTGCATCAGTGACCTTTGCACATTATTCAGCCCATGACGCATCTTGTTTGACGTACAGCTTGATCATTCTGCTTAGGTCGATTAATATCGGGATGTCGAAATCGGGAGCTCGACACACTTCATCGCTTCAATGATTCTTTCAGTTCTTTGGCGGGATCACAGGATAGACTCTAGTCAGTGATCAGGAAGGTTCTTCCTGCAATTAAATAGAAGTAGTTTAGCAATCAAGCAACCCATGATCTGACATAAATAAACAAAATATCAACACGTACCTGTGTAGTTTGCTAGTCTCAGTCATTTTTAATACTTACGTGATCCCAAACACTTACTTCGAGTGACTTGTGAGGTTTCCGCTCCTCTTTGGTATAAATGAACACCTCAGCATGTTGTAGTGTGGCTAATAAAGTATGATAGACATGAATGTATAATTATCACAGTAATTACTTGACCTTTGGGAAAAAGGGTGTCGAGGATGAATTATGTGCTTGTGTGCTCCTAAGAGGTCAGATATCGTACAGAGAAGGTCATTAAATTCCTTCAGAACTCATACCACCAAGCGTGCCAAGCGTCATTTATAAATAATGGAGGTTCGAAAGTTCAAAAGGATCGAAAGGATCGCACCGCACGCTTTCCTGCAATCCCGATCGGTGGCGCTTTCATGTTCTGGATCGCACCGTCGATTAGCTACGACGTACCAAAATTTTTCAAACATCATGTCACAAGGCGTGAGCATTATGTTGGTAAGCCTAGTGTCGCTCTTTGATTTCCCCTATAAATCCAGGATCTTTGCTAGCAATCCTTCTTATATGCCAAGCTCATATTCCCTAGGGATCTGGTTCGGTAGGTTCATCCTGGCAACGTCCAGTTGAGTAATCCTTTGCCATCTATGGACGTCTTGAGTTTTTTATGTTTTTCGATTATAGGGTCACTTTCAAACACAGGACGAGGTCCACGAGGCAGCCGAAGTGCGAGGTCTCAGCCCCAGTGCACCTGGAACTCCTTCATGTGGGCTTCGAGAGGTACAGCTATCTTCCTAGAGGTAGCGTCAGCGTCCAAACACGGGCTTGGGGTGGTCACAGATACGTTCGAGAGAAATAAGTTGGAAACTACACCTTCTCCAGGACAGAAATCGCGGAGAAGAGGAAGGCCTAAGAAGAAAACTCGAGAAGGAGAGGGGGACCGCCCCAAGGCCGAACTGAGTGGACATCCAACCCTCAAGGAGTTTGTAATGCCTACCAATCATTCAGAGTTGGTCGGGACCACTGGAAAAGGAGGCAGAAGAATAAAGGGGAGGGCCGAAGAGCCGGGTGCTTTCATCTAAAATTCCACTCAGCAACTAGAGAAGGCTAAATTTGAAATAACCGAGCTTTACCAAGAGAATAGGGAACTGTGGCATCAGTTGGTGGAAAAAACCCAGAGGATATTATCGCTGCAAGGTCACACGGGGAGCATTTTTTGGCTGTAGAGACAACTTCGGGAAGCACAAGACATAATCATGGAGTTACGTGAGGTGCAACGGATGGCGGTGACAATGGAGAATAAGACACCACAAAGTTTCTCACCCTGTGTTCCTAGAAGCGTGGCTTAATACCTCTTTCTCTTTCTTCTTTGCAAAATTTTGTAATATCACGATGATTGGGAAGGTTAGCCAAGTCATTGGGGTTGTCTATTCATATGTAAACCAAGCTTGGTGGAGGTGTTTGATTGTATATAAAGAAAAGTTTAAAAGTATCATGTTGTGAATCAAACGTGTATTCTCCTTTAAATATTTTGTGTAAAATATTAGATCTTTTGGAATCATTGTTATTACATCGCGAGTTTGTTAATGTTTTTCTTTGTAAAACTTTGATATCAATTACTACTTCCACGGGATTATCGATTTTGGTTATTTAAAAAAAAAAAGTTAATCATGGAAAGATATTTGGCTAGTGGATAAAAGTCATGCTTGGAATTTCACTTGTACCGAGAGTTTTTTGAGAAAATACTAGAGGTCACAGCTGCCGCTACCGAGAGTCATTGGAGTGATTAATTAGTTCCCTCTCTTCGTTACTGAACTTGTTTCGGTAGTTTAGTAGTCAACAGTGTTGCTTTTATCTATGTGTGGCGCTTATAATCACACTTTTCTGCCGAAGCCAAAAGAATCGGTCTTTGGCAAAATCTTTTCAGAGGCTATATTCATGAAAGAGATACTCGTATTGGTCGATGCCAAAGAATCTCGGCACTCGACTTCTTTGACTTCCCATACAATTTTCACTACCTTAATATTTCACCGATTCCGAACTTCTCAGGTAGGCCGGGAGAAATCTAGGTCGTTGGTTCCTTGATCAGTCGTGGTGTTCCTCAAGATGGTTCTTAATATGCTCAAGAGAAACTCAGATATATTAGATAAGAAGGTGATCAAACTCAAAACACGGTGAAAACAATCAAAGGTAGAAGACGAGGTGGTACCCAAAAGGAAGTGGTCATAGAACTTTTAGGGTGTGTTGAGAACTCAACAGATAGGTTGCAACATCTCTGCAGGCTACTCCACAACTAGGGTGCGACGATGTCAAGAGACTAAGAAAAGGTTAAGCTTCAAGAAATTTCATAGGACTAGTCAAAGAAAACATCATTATACTTGATGATAGGACCAGTCACATGTTGTTCCATGAGGTCGACCCACCTCTACATTCTTGGATCATGTGGGGAAGTTATACCCCACTCTACCTGCAAGAATAAATATGGGACCCTCTCCAGGAAGAAGGAAACCAAAATCAAACCATATCCTAACTGTTTCAAGTCACCATTCATGCACTTGGTTAATTTTTTTTTCATGCTTCTGAGAACCTCGTCACACCAATTGAAAACTCGGGGCTCCATACATTCCAGTGCATACTAGAAGTAGCTCTGAAGAGCCATATGGGGAGCTACGCTCCCTTCCATATGTGTGATAGTGTAGAGGACGGTCCATAGGGGCAAGTCACGGACATCTCTGATAGTGACTTCGTCACTATGCTTTTGAGTATTGGGTACGCAATGTTCACTAATATAGTGACTCATGGGCTCACCACCTCCCCTGCTACCTGTCAGCATAACTCAGGACCCACACTGACACAAGCTCATCAAAAAATAGATATCCTCGACATCTATTGTCAAAATGTGAGCACCCACTTGGAATTCCTGTTGATTCACATCCCACATGTGAACTAAGTATTCCAGTAACCTAAATTGGGCCCTCATACCTTGAATTTTGAAAATTTTTATAGTCCACACTGTCAGAGGGCATTTACCATTCTCGGGTCATTCTCGGAAATGTAGTCTTCCTCCTCATTCTCTCTCTCTTTCCATTCTAGCATTTTTTACCGTGAAAACATACAATAGAACATAAAAGAGGGATTAACATCTTCATCTCTTCCCTGGAAACTTTTTATTGGCAAATACATCTCAAAACATTTTTTGATTTGTGCACATCGCAGGCCTGGATGCCCATACGGCATGGAGTCATTGCAGGCCATCTTAAAGGCCACATGCGATGATCCTATTTCATCGCAAGGCATGATACAGGGCACCTGCGATGACCTTCGCGCTCTGGTACACTTGAAAATGCAACTCAAAAGGCCATTTTCAATGAACGAAAAGAAAAAATTGATCCATGAAAAGTTGAAAGAGATGAAAATTACCTGTTTTGTGAAGACCATTCGTCAAATGATCAATTGTGCCTTCCACAATCCGCAGTGGAAATTTGAGGTAAATGGGGGGTTTTGGAACAAATTTTGGGTGGAGTAACAATGAAATAGTAAAATGAAGTTTTTACCCATGTTTATTACTTTTTTCTTTTTCATTTTTATTTTTATTTTATTTTATGTATTTCACCTAAACCCTAAAGATCTAATGATATTGCAAGTGTTGATTTCTCACAGATGAGAGGTCCAGGAGTGAAAACATTGGAACAAGGAGACATTTTTGGGGTTTGTTTTTTAGATCTGTCACATGTATAGATCCTTTTAGAGTTTTTCAGGAAAAACTCTGAGCTTAGTTTTTTTTCTTTCTCGTGCTCGTAAATCAATGAGAATGTAACCGAGTATACTTTTGTCACTTTTTCGTACTTGCAATGGTAACACAAAAAATGAAGCACATGGAGTATCCTTTAAGCTCTTTTCACACTCCATAAAAATGAAAAGATTGTCGAGAAACCTTTTTCTTTTCACGCTCGTAAAAATATTTCAAGAAAACATTTGATGGGAGGTAAGTTGTCACTTTTTCGGTCTCATCGGACTAATTTATGAAAAAAGGAACTGATGGAGTTCTCTTTAAGTGTTTTTCAAACTCTCTAAACATGAAAAACCCTCGAGTTTTCTCTCTTTGGACTCGTTAAACAAACATCGAAAGACCCATATGGAACCGAACCACTCCTTCTGTTAGGTAGCTAGAGAGGTAGTGGGGAAGCCCAAAGGGCCCATAATGATAATGGTGGAGGCCATTCAATGTAAGGTGGACTAGGTCTACTATATTATTAAATAAGGCCCACTATGGTAGTTAGATATAATAAATGAGTAGTTAGATATAATAAATGAGTAGTTAGATATAATAAATGTAAGAGGACTTCTTAAAAGGTTCTACTTCTAGAAGATTCATCCTCCAGAATGTTATTAGGTGATGGTAGCACTATATAAACGTGTTCAAGAAATGTAAGGGGATATGAAGAGAAGTATTGTGTTTGGAGTGGTATCTCAATAAGATGAATCCCCCTCGAAGAGGCAAGTGAACAGGAGAGGATCCCTTCCATAATAGGATCCATTGTATGGTGTTGCCCTACCTCAATGGTTTTCTCTATATTCTTTTGTTCATGTTATGGTGAATGGATTATGGATTATTCTTTGTCTTATTGAAGTATATTTTCATATCTAATATAGGTACTTAACAATTGGTATTAGAGAACTTTCCTTGGTAGACATTGTTTTCAAATATTTTTTATTTTTGCAAAAACAAATTCAGAGAAGAAAAAAGAGGGTCGCGACATTCCAAAAATTTTAGATATATTTATGTGAAAAATTTTCAGAAAAAGGTTGTATATCTGAGTTCCTCTTAAAAAAAACCCCAATTTGGAAAAAAAAATCGTCTAAAACGGAGTCTGGGAAGTCAAGATATTGAAGTTTTAAAATCTGCAATTTTTCAGGGTTTTCTCTGTGGACGGTGGAACGATTGAAAAATTGCAGNTGGTAGTACTAGTTGGAGGCCGAATTTTCCAAAAACAATTATATATCTTATTTTCTCTCACAATTTCACCCAATTTAAAAAAAAAAATCATCCGAAATGGAGTCCAGGAAGTGAAGTTATGAGCATTTTAAATTCAGCAAATTTTCAGGGTTTTTCCAGAAAACGCCACGATTTTCTGCAGTAATTTATTGTTCTATTTTTGGATTTTTTCATGATGGCGGTGGGATTGCATATTTCATAAATTTTCATAGGGTTATCAGATGTCTATTTCTTCTCAAACCCTCAAATAAATTCTACATATTACTGAATCATTCAAAGCCCAATTGTGTGGCATATTGCATGACAGATTGCATGACCTTGCAGATGGCCTCAATGATAGTTTTCGTAGTATTCAAGATTCATTGGACAGCATGCATGAGACATTTATTATGGTGGGCATCATGGATGAATATACTCAAGAAATATATTCTTTGTATGATTTTGAGGCCGATTGTGATGATTGGTATATGGATAGTTGTCATTTCTGGGATGACAACCACTTTCATCTTTTATTTGATGACTCTACTCCACCTTCTGTAGAGCACATCAATGTGACACATCATGAGCTCATTATGATTACCAGTGTCCAGCATGTATATTATACAAAAATATTTTTCCTTCTAGATTCATATTTGACCCTTTCCCACTATGTGGATGGATATTCTTATTTGGATCCACATGATAGGTGTCAGTATTGGAAGCATCATTTCCAGTTGGTTATTGAGTGTCGATATCTTCTGTGTGGAGTTCACATGATCACTTGGACATGGGACCCTAGTTTACAATGGTGGTTGGACTACTTCATCATGGTGGCTTCCATTTCTCAATGAGACCCTGGCTCCCTAGTCTACTTCATCACTATGGTCCACACTTATCCATGGGACCCTGGTATATGGTTGTACATCAAGCATTGAGGACAACGCTTTCATAAGGGGGATGGAATGTTAGGTAGCTAGAGAGGTAGTGGGGAGGCCTAGAGGCCCCATAGTGATAATAGTGGAGTCCATTCAATGTAAGGTGTACTAGGTCCATTATATTATTAAATAAGGCACACTATGGTAGTTAGATATAATAAATGGGTAGTTAGATACAATAAATGTAAGAGGACTTCTTAGAAGGTTCTACTTCTAAAAGATTCCTCCTATAGAATGTTCTTAGGTGATGGTAGTACTATATAAAGGGGTTCAATCAATGTAAGGGGACATGAATAAAAGTATTTTATTTGAGTGGTAGCTCAATAGGAGGATTCCCCCTCGAAGAGGCAAGTGAACAGGAGATGATCTCTTCCATAAAAGGATCCATTGTATGGTGTTGCCCTACTCAAGGGTTTTGATATAATAAAGTGGTGGTTTTCTATATGGTTTCATATATCTTGTGTGGTGATTGTATTCATATATCTTTGGATCTATTGTGATATTTTGTATTCAAGTATTTGGTACTTAACACTTTCTTAGGGTTCGTTAAATATACTATGAGGGACTCATCTGAAGGATGAGATTACATCAACAATCATATGTTATCCTCCTCAATATTGCATAAAAATAAAGAGGTACTCGCCAGAAATGGTGGGGGGGGATTTGGAAAGAAATGTGTCTATGTATTTGTGTTAGTGGTAGTAATAGTCTCTCTTGAACATGACACCCCTCTTCATCATTGTATCTAAGTTGGGAAATCCATATGTCTCTCGTTTGACTATCTGCATGTTCATATGTTGGGTCCTCCTTGAGTCAATGTTGCCAAGACCATTATCGTGTCATTCATATGTTCAAGAGAAGTCCATCCTTAATAAGCCTCCTATTGAGTCGGCCATCTGCAGTTATAAATTTTCTACTATGTTGGCCTTCCTTGTGTCAGTTTCGAATCATTTCATACTATGATATTTCTCAAATCTGTTACTTATTTCGTGTCATTGATGGGGGATACATCAAGGCCCTCATGTGAAAAGTCTTTTCCTGTCGACTTCAGTTCATTATCCAAGAATGAGACTTAGAAATCATTCAGTGCCTTAGAGCCTACATGCCTCAATGGAAGGTCTCTTCGCTTTCAATAGTGGGTTCACATCATTGACCCCTAATTGGAAGATTCCATCGAGTGTTCGACTTCAACTCCTTTATTCACTCGTTGGATTGTATTGGGGTACCTTGGGAGTCATTGACATTAATGGTGATTTCCCTCGCACTTATTAATGGTTCTCATCATCGACTGGTAATCAAGTGGTTTCTACCATGTTCGACTTCAGCACATCTAATCGCATGGTTAGATTCATACTTAGGGACGACGGAAATGAAGACCCTAGGTCATACCATTCTAGTCCAGTCTACAATGGATTATTCATGATTTTAATTGACACATAGATCCACTTTGTATGTCTCGTGGCTATGTCCAAATTTACATCATTTAGTGCATAGATCCACAATGTATTCTGGGTGGCTATGTTGATTCATAAATACATGGATCCACAGTGTATATTTAGTGGCAATGACTCATTTGAAATTTTGTAATCTGAGTATGGGAATGCCTACCTCAGACAATGGTATATTATTATGATGTTGCTTGATTGTTTGCAGGTTCCTGATTGGTGCACTCTTTGTTTCCAATACACACATTCTACAAAGTATTTTGGTTGTCACAAGTTCCAGCCTCATACAGTGATATGTTTCATTTCCATAAAACTTGCTTTGTTTTATTGTATGATTCCTTGATCACATGCATAATTTTTCATTGAGTATATTATATTTCTTTCACTTTGGTTGGCTTGTGTTCCTTTGTAGATTCAATATCACGAGAGCATTGGAGTGTAGCTAGGATGACGACAAGAGGAAGCAATATTTAAACGGTATGTTGCTCATCTTTTGTTGGATAGTAAACTCAATGATTAGAGCTTAGGGAAAGCATCATATTATGTTTTGTTTTATTCTATATCTATGTGGATCTAGGGAGATCTATTTATGTCTGCATTTACCGATAAGTCCCATAAAAACAAGCTTTCTAGACAGTTGAAATATGAAAAACTAGTAAATGAAATCAAAATGAACAAGATTAAAGAGCTAGAACAATGGGTAATAGACCTAGGGGCAAATCCAAAGGATGTAGCATCTGTACATTCTTTCATTTCCACAAGGGACAAAGAAATTCAAGGATTAAAGAAAAAACTCAAAATCCCTAGCATAGATCATGTGCAAACACCTAAGTTACACGCTATGAAACAAGAAAAATATACATTGGTCGAGAAAATGGCCCTGATGAAAGATCAATTGGAAAAGGAGAGGAAACCCATCATCTCAGCCAGCATATTTTTCAGATGAACTATTCAAATCCTTATCATCCATTAACCAAAAATGATTTTAGATTGAGAAACTAAAGAAAACAATTGAAACTTTACAAGATATGGCCAAAGATAAAGATAAAGTTATCAGTGAATATCAAAACATAAAATCCAATTTAGTAGCAGAGATTGAAAAATTGAAGCACAAAAAGGTTGGTAAAGCTTGTTTGATTGCGGAAAGACATCTGATCTGGGATCATATTGTAACATAAATAGCTAAAATATGGGAATTCTTCAAAGTGGTAGATGAGGAAACGACATTAATACATGAAGATGAAAAAGTTGTGCTGTAAACTTTTTTGGATTTGGGAAACAGTCCTCAGATAGTTGGTCAAATGATTAAATTCCTAAATACTCATTCCAAAGATGTAATGATAGCAAAAGGAATTAATAATAGAACTCATATAGTTATGGATATTGAAATGATTTTTACCAAAATGAATTGCATTGATCGAACTCAAAATAAATGCATAATGTTGAGAAAGAATGTAGATACTTTCAATAATAGATTTGACAAATTGGTAAATATGGGTTTAGCAACAATTTGGGGTGAAAAGGGTAAAATTCTTCCTTTTGAATCATATAGGAAACATATTTTCAAGGTCAGGGGAGATGATAAGAAGTTCAAGAAAATATCACATGTGCTAAGTGGGAAAACTATTATGGACATGTTGGTTGATGATTTTTATGTTTTATGTCAAGTGAAAGAGTTGTTGGTTCTTACTCCCATGTATGAAAAGTATACAGWTTTGGATATTGAATTCATGAAAATGAAGTCATTTCATACCCATCAAATGAGACRTGGAAACTCCTTCTTCAACTTATTAACAAATAGTTTGTTCCAACAACTTCAACAAAGTCAACTAAAATTTAGGGAATCATTCTATTGATGTAAATTAAAGGCTGAAAGATAGTTTTCCCAACCAATTTTGGTTGTAGACCTTTTTTGTATAAAAGAAGGAAAACTCAATCTAATCAAAGCAGTATTTTGAATTGGAAACCTTTTGAAATTTTAATAAATATCAATTTTGCAAGCAGTAAAGGATTCTTGGTTTTCATCTTTGGAAAATGTGATCTTTCTTTGTAATTTTTCATTCTTGTTTTTCTTCCTTTCTTTCAAATGTACATGAGTTGATAATCAAGACAATTTAGTACAACCACTACTGTCCACATCAAGCACTGGTTAAGGTTATAGATTTCATGGCTTCGACTGTCAGTTAAAACTATGACATGTTTCTTTAATCTTATAATTTGTTTATGTTTTGAAATTTAATCTCACATGAACAAATAAAGCTTATTTATATTTGTCTGTGTTTTCTTCTATCAGAGATAATTTTGATATTTATCTTAGGATACATCATTTTTATCTTTGATTCTTTTTTCCCATTGTTCTACCAATGATAATTTAAATTGTGCCAAAGCATTAAGATCTAATCCCTTTATGGTTTGACTATTAATGAAATAGAATTATCATAAAATATCATAGTCAAATCCAGTATCATATTCCATGTTCTTTAACTCCAACCACCTGAAATTTAAAATGTCCTTGGCATTGTTTCTCTAGCTAGGAAATATGTCAAGGAATACAACATTTTGGACCGTAGATTAGGTATATTTTTTAAGAGAGATCTTGGTCGTTCAACAGGTATTATCCCAGGATTAACCTCTGTCATAGATCACTGTTGTATTTTTTAAGTGAGAATAGGAGGAGAGGTGACTTCAACATGACGTTTCATGCTGACCAGGAATGCCAACGTGTCTATAGGTTGACATGTGTTAGCCTATGATTCGAAATAGGTAATTGGTCAATGGGTCGAGCATGGGACCTTTGTGAAAATTAGACCGTATACCTTTGTTTTAACCTCAACCATCGGATCTAAGGGTTGAAATATCTCAACCATTGATCATAGAATATCCATCAAAGTATTCCACAGTTGGACTGGGATGAGACTCCAAATTAATCAGAGACGTCGATCTATCAGGGAAGAATTCAGAGTGATCGTGATCATCCATCGCAATAGAATGTTTGGGGTATTTTGGTCCACTAGGAATGAAGACACTTTGAAGGCAAGACTCCAAGGAGAAATCATGATCATTCATCAAGCCCAGTGGAAAGTAATCCTTATCATAGATCTTGGTGGTCCTTCGGGAGGAGGCCAGGAGGAAGGTGACGTCATGCTAAAGTGAATGATGTCACCCCACCAATACATAGAGGATAGGTTTCAACACCTAAAGGGACGTGTCGATTACATGGATGGTGACATGTATGTCACATCGAATACATGTGTAGGTCCACATGTCAAGAAGTGGAAATTCCACGTATAGTGATTTTTTGGCATAGCAAAGGAAAGGTCATGGAATGAGGTGACTGTCACGTATATCACCAACATGTTTTTGGGTTGACAAGTGTATCCCTAGGAGTGGCCCATTACTAGGGGTCATACGATATGGGGGCTAAGAACACATGTGCATTCTCCCCATATCCTTGTCGTTAGATATCTAATGAAGAGATCTTAACCATCCATTGTAGAGTACATTTCGGAGTGAGTTCATGGAGTAACTCTTTGATATAGGAGCTCTGAGGTTTGTTCTAGACCGTTGATCCGTCGAGATTGAAGGGGGTTTGAGGTAAAAATATGACCGATGATTTGATGATGACCGTTGATTTGATGAGAATGGAGGAGAAATGAGAGGAGATATGGTTCATCCATCATGAAGCATTATTCAGAGTGGAATTTACCAGAGACACTCTGACTAGAGATCTCTGAGATGAAATACAGTCCAAAAAATTTCCTAGTCCTGGGGAATCCAGTAGATGATCTAGACCATTAATATTTAGTTGAAGACCAAATGGGATGATGTGGGGAGTTCCACATGTTGATCACAGAAGATTCCACATGGCATAGTGATTTGGCACCTATATGTGAACTTCCATGAGAAGTATGAGAGACATGTGTCAGGGGGTGATAATTCCATGTGTCATGCATAGGTGGAACCACATGTCAAAAGGATTTTGCATGATTGAGAAGCCTCGATGAAATCATAACCATACATCGGAGGAGGCATGTCGAAGTGGCTTGAGTCACCAGGGTGAGTGGAACTCTGACTGAGGGACTCCGAGAGGATATCACAACCACAGATTGATGAATAGGTGAGATGTGATCTTAGTCGTCGATCATTATGGGTCCCACATGGTCACGAAGAAAGGGTTAAACCAATGGGAATTACCCGTTGTGTAGGTAAAGACTCTGACATGTTCAAATTCGTAGATGGAATAAATCTGTGAGTTTTTATATCATTTAGAGTATGTATATTTGTATCATGCCATCTGAGTGGAATGTGAATTCCACAGAAAAAAACACCCCGACTAGAGAGGCCCTAAAATATCAAAGTCGTAGATTTAGAAGATGTGTCGATGGTATGATAGAGCAAGGGTCGAAGGGCCAGATGAAGATTCCATGTCAACGACATGTCAGAGGATGAGTGGAGGGATCCATGTGTATGCCATGTGGTAATTAAAGAAACTTTGGAAGGCCATAACTTTTAATCCAGATCTTGGTTTTGAGCATGACGAAAGTCATTGGAAATCTCTTGATGAACATAAGACGATGGTGCCCTCGAAAACAGATTTTTGATATGATTGAGAAAAGTTAAATTTTAATACCCCATCCCTTAAAGGGGTACTTAGGGGGTTGGGTGTGTTACAGCCAAGAGGGGTAGTTTTAGACATGCACATTTTTTCATGGGAGGAAGGGAAGAGGAAGAAGAGAGTGCATTGGATCTAGAGAAAAAATGGAGGAAAAATTATGGATTGTTTTTGGAGATGAAGACTGAAGAATCAAGTTGTCATGGTTGTATAAGAACCAAGTTTTCAAGCCTAAAGAGTAAAATCCTATGAGAGTTGCACTACAGAAAAAATCTAATTGTTATTGTTTTGATCTGGATTATGCTGAGAACGAAATAAGATACAAACAAAAATACAGCAGAGAACACAGAAATATAGTGAAACCCAACTTCTATTAAACAATAAAATAGAAAAACATTGTATAAACAAACTATCTAGAATGGTGGTAGCTTATCTCTGAAGAGAAAGAGATGTTTGGTTRTGCTTCATTCACAACAAGATTTACATCACACTCCATTCCATTATTAAAGGGCGTGCATCACCTCAATTATATATGAGAGAGTGAGAGAAGAATAATTCTCATGATTCATGTGGGATAAATTGGTCCAAGTTTAAAAAATGTCGTAGGCATGTAAAACACTAGGATTTCTTAGGCGATCACCCATCCTAGTACCACTCTAGAATGAGTGCAATTAACTACGGAGTTCTAATGGGATCTGGTGCATTAACGTTATTATTTAGGCATGTACATAATACCACTAGGAAATCATTACATGATGTCTATAATCAACAAGTGGAGATGGCATTACATTACATTCCCCATCAAAAGGGTAAATATCATGATTTATCCAAACCACAGGCTCGAAAACATTGATTCAATGGAAAAGGTGGATGGCCACTAAGATCCACCTGGATCATTCCTCCCCTCCAGGAAGAAATGGTCCCCATTGTGTCAAGTTCCCTCAGGAGATGGGGAAACTTTTGATGAATCTGAACCTTGGTGAGTCACTTTCCTTGATGAATCATTTGTCTTGCTTGTTCTTGGCTTGTGGAAGGATGTTGTGAACCTATTGGTGGAGGTGTTGGATCCATTCAACATATTTGGTTGAATGATCTACCTTGGTCTATGTGTCATAGGACTATATCAATGAAGATGCAACAAGAATAGCTATATCAGTGGGGGATAATGGTTGGAACCCCAACCACACCTAAAAAGGGTCGTGGACAATAGAGCTATGTTGAACATATGGGAGGCTCTCATTCTCTAGAAAGGAGAATATATATATATTGGAAAATTGGGTAAGGGAGCACTAGGAACCAAGTTAATGGAATGTGATACATGGTAGTGTAGAGGCACTCCCATAGGTCAAGCAAAAATATCTTTGTGCTCCTCTACAATCTTGTTGAACTGCTTCTGTTGGATAGAAAGGTCTTGGGTCAAGGTTGTAGTGGTCACAATGACCTTTTGTTCACCTTCTGACTAGATATTGAAGAGGGAAAACTTTGTGGTCTGAGAAATTAGTTTGCCGCAATGTTTTGTCAATATCAATGAAGTGGAAATAGTCGGAGCTACCTCTGGTACCCTGTAGAGATGAACTCCCAGAGTAAATATGACACTATCGTAACACACCCGACCCCTAAGTACCCTTTTAGGGATGGGGAATAAAAAAAATTCTCACTCAAATCATCTCGAATCATCTCTCTAAGATTATTCATTCTCTTCTACTTGCCCATAGCTCTCTAATGACTGCTACTAGTCTCTAAACTGACCTCTAGTTTACTAGTTGTGGCTTCCTGAAGTTCTTCGGGCGTTCATTGGTTGAGGGCCACATGGTGATGAAGATCCCCTACTCTCCCTCGGGGATACATGACCTCTCTATCTAGGATCGATTGACTTCGGGAGATGAATTAGCTCACAGGTTCTTGTTGAACCTCTTTTATCTTCTCCACAAGTCAAAGTCCTAATCCTCGGGTATGAAATCCCCTTTTTCGGGAGTTTCTGAGTACCCACAAAGTCTTCCATGTGACCCTGGTCAAAAACAATCGGCTTAAAACTTCGTTCCTTGCGCACCTCGAGGCTTCGGGATTTGGGTGTTCTCGACACACTTGACTCCAAATCCACCAAACTCTGAACTGGCGAACACACTTGGACCAGATCTACGACCCTCATTCCAAAAACCAACGGTTTAGATTTACTTTGGGACTTCGGCGTTCATAAGTTTTGAACACTCCAAATCCTTTTTCCCCCAAAGTAATTTTCACGCGAAGCTAAGGATCGAGTGCCACGTGCTCATCTCAATACACGACTAAGATTATCCTTTGAGCGACCTTCAGTCAACGCTCTGCTTTCCCCTTACTCTCTTCTATAAAGTCCATGATATGTTGATGCATGTCCTCCTCAGATTGACGGCTTATATGGACTTTGCTACTTCACACTTCGGCGGTTCTGGCTTCACCTCACTGATTTTCCTCCTAAGTGCTTTTCCTCGAAAACACACGGATCTCCGCCACGTGTTCTTATGTATCCAACGATCTAGACCCACCTCTTCCTTCGTGACTTCGCAAAGTTTGCACTCAAAATGCTTTCAAATGTCCAAATACTTGGAGTATCAAAGGACTCCAAGGCTAACCTTCGTGCAACTCTCCTAGATCTAACGGTTGTTAGTGACCCCGAATTCCTCCAAAGGGATCTCAACCGTCAATCTGTGACCTTTAAAATATTTCTCCCTCTCTATTGTATCTTTATTGCTATCTCTCCTGATCTTTATTCCTATGAGGATTTCATCCTCCGACGCACTCCTTGTGATTCACAGTCCTGATCTCTCGACACTTAGTCGATTCTTGACCCTGTGCACTCCTTGCAAAGTTTGGTCTAAGTTTCACGTTATCTCTCTCGAGCTTCTCTGAGTCAAATCTATACTCTGTCGACGCACACCTTGCGGACAATATGCACTCCTTGCATCCAAGATCTCAAAAAAGAAATATTTGAAACTTATCTAATACCTCACAGGTTCATATACTCAACTATGAACAACATACATAAACATAATGAAATAAACACACAAAGAACATATAATTCGTTCAAATACATACTAAAATGAACATCATCCAAGCATTTGGATCAATTTTTGTATGTTCTATTCATTCATGAATTATTTACTTAAGTTACCAAGTTCTTCATTGTCTTCAAACTCTCTATGTCTAACTGCTACATCTAACACTCTTACTCCTTACTTCCACAACTACTACCTACAATACAATACAGAGACCTATCTAAGGAGTGTCTTCTCGAGCTCTTCTCTATCCTATCTGAATTATATCCCATCGTTGTTTTAGTGGTTACCTACTTAGTCCTATTACAATAAATGTGAGTTATTAGGAGATAAGAGTTGACACTCTATAACTGTAACACATTACAGTCGTGTAATAATTTACAACATCTTGTCATTCTCGGGGGGTGACCCGAATTTACAAACAAGGTCTTTAAAAACAATATTTCCAAAATATCTCAATAACACACTCATGCTTATGTTTAATGTCGATTTGAAATTTTGGCGTGCTGAGGTGTCAAATTCTTCCTCCACTCTCGGCCTCTTTTGCTTTCATGGTGATTCTCTTGCATCATACTCCTCTGGATAAAATATTCATGGACTCATTTCCATGAGCTCCTGCATTGTTTTTCCATGTTTCAAAATGTCAAGTTAAGTGACTCAACTTGAATATTTCACTTGGTGATCTTTCCACTTCACCAAATATTCAGGATACATCTTCCTCCTAGTCTTCTTTCCAACTCTTTGATCTATGATTTTCTCCATATAAGGTTTTTCTGTTGTGGGAATTTGTTTTTCCCACTGAATCTCCTTCTGGTCATCTAGTTCTCCTGCATCATTTCTCCTGTAAGGATACAAGTCTGCAACATTGAATATCGGTGATATTCCAACATTGTCTAGAAACTCAATTTCATAAGCATTGGCTACAAATTTCCTGAGGATCTTGCATGGTCCTATATTATTCATATTCAACTTGTTATATGTTCCCCTTTGAAACCTTTTCTTCCTCAAATGTGTTAAAACTTTGTCTCCAACTTCAAATTGAACTTCTCTCCTTTTTTGGTCCACTTTGTTCTTGTATTTTTGGTTGTTTTCCTGTAGCTTCTCTCTGACTCGATCATGAAGTCTTTGCATCTCCATAGAAAAATCTTCTTCTTCGGCGCTTATGAACTCAGCTTTCTTCAAATCCCTCAATTCTGTAATCCCTCTCGGTTGTATTCCATATGCTATCTTGAATGGACTTTTTCCAATGCTCTTGTTTATCGAGTTATTAAATGCAAATTCTGCATGTGCCAGAATCTGATCCCACTGACGACCATGTTCAATGACTAAACTCCTCAATAAATTTACCATACTTTTGTTCACCACTTCATTCTACCCATATGTATAAGGGTGATATGTTGAACTAAAGGAAAAAAAATTCCCCAACCTCTTCCATAGAGTTCTCCAAAAGTTCCCTACAAAATTTGTGTCTCTTTTTGAGACTATGCTTCTGGGCAACCCATGTAATATCACAACTTCCCTGAAAAACAAATTGGCTATGTGTGTAGCATCACTTTTTTTCTGACATGGTATGAAATGTTCCATCTTGGAAAATTTGTCTACTACAAAAAATATAGAATCACTTCCCTTCTAGGTTCTAGGTAATCCCAATACAAAATCCATACTAATTGCACCCCAAGGCCTTTCTAGAATAGGTAATGGACGACACAAACCAGTGTTTTGTTTTGTCCCTTTCACATACTGGAAAACACTGCATTTGTTCACAAATTCCTTTACTTTGGTCCTCATACTTGGCCATTAGTATGAAGAACTTAGTTGTGCATATGTTTTATCATGACCAAAATGTCCAGCCAAACCTCCATTGTGTTTCTCTTTCAGTAGGTTATCTCTCATAGAGCATCTTGGTATGCATAGTTGGCTTCCCTTGAACAATAATCCACCCTGGATTAAATATTTTTTCCATGGTCTTCTCTCCCCCAACAAAGGGTTCTCACATGCCTCATAATCCTTCTTAAAATATGGATCTTCTTGGTACATTTCCTTAAGGTGTTCAAACCCTAAGGTATTCACTTTGAATTCCTGTATAACCAAACTCCTCCTGCTCAAAGCATCTGCAACTTTGTTAGCACTTCCAGAAATATGTTTAATGATAAAATTAAAATTATGCATGAATTATATCCACTTAGCATGCCTTTGATTCAACTTTTCTTTCCTACTAATAAATTGTAAAACTTGAGTATCATTATACAAGACAAACTCTTTTGGAATTAGATAGTGCTTCCACTTCTTCAAAGCTTGAATCATTGCAGAAAACTATTTGTCATATGTGGAATACTTTTTCTTGGTGTCATTTATTTTCTCATTGGAATAAGCAACTGGATTATTATCTTGACTCAAGACTTCTCCAATAGCTACTCCACTTGCATCACACCTTACCTGAAATGTTTTCCCAAAATCTAGTAAGACCAGAATTGGTTGTCCTGTAATCTTCTCCTTCAACACTCTAAATATTTTCTCAGTCTCCTATGTCCAATTAAAATACTTGTGTTTCTTCTTCACAGTATTCAGTATGGGTGTACATATACCACTAAAATTTATGATAAATTTCCTATAAAAACTTGCTAACCCATGAAAGCTTCTCACCTCAAATATGCGTCTAGGAGATGGCCAATCCCTGATTTCTTTCACCTTCTCTGGATCCATCTTCAATTCATTTGAAGAGATCATAAAACCCAAGTATATGAGTTTTGTCTTCATAAAAGATATTTTCTTTAATTTTATCAACAACTTTTCCCATTGCAATCTCCTCATCACTAATGTCAAGTGTTTTAAATGTTCTTCCTTTGTTTTAGTAAATATTAGTATATCATCCAGATATACAATTAAAAATTTACCTATGAATTATTTCAACACTTCATTCATCAACCTCATAAATTTGCTTGGGGAATTTTTCAACCCAAATGGCATGACTAGCCATTCAAAGAAACCTTCATTTGTATTGAATGTTGTCTTCCATTCATCTCCCTCTCTCATTCTTATCTGATGATATCCACTCTTCAAATCTATTTTTGAAAAATAGATTGATCCACTCAAGCCATCCATCAAATCATCCATTCTTGGCAAAGGGAATCTATACCTGATGTTGATCTTGTTTATGGATTTAGAATCTGTACACATTCTCCACCCTCCGTGCTTAGACTTTTCCTGACTAAACCTTTATCCAACAACTCCTGGACTTGATTTTTGACCTCTTCATTATCTCAAGGTGTCAACCTATATGCTTCTTTTTTTGGAAAACTAGCTCATGTAATAAGGTCAATGTGATGGTCGATACTCCTAATGGGTGGTAATGAGTGAGGTAACTCATCCACTACTATGTCAGCAAAATTCTCTAACATTTCCTGGATTTCTTTAGGTAAATCATCGATATAAGTATTTATAAGGATAACCCTTGGCTTCCTCACTAAAACAAACTGCATCTCTTTTTCCTTCTTGACCTCATTCAAGAGTTCCTTCCCACTCATGAGAAGTATACTTGAACTAGCCTCCTTCTTTGGTTCCTTGTCTTCTATTGGCAGCAACATGTGTGTTCTACCATTCTTATCTAGGGTGTAAGTATTTTTCCTCCCATCATGAATGACATTTCTATCAAATTATCATGGTATCCCCAACAAATTATGACAAACATCCATAGCAATTACATCACATAAAATCTCATCTTTATAGCCTCCTATTTTAAATTCAAATTTTCATTGTTGACTTACCATTACTTGATGTCCTTTCTGCAACCATGATACCTTGTACGGGTTTGGGTGTGTAGTTTTCTCCAGCTCTAGTTTCTCCACCATTTCTATGGATACTATATTATCAGTGCTCCCACTATCTATAATCATCTTACAAACTATGTCCTTTTTTGTGCAATCAGTCCAAAACAAATTCGTTCGTTGAACTGGTTCTTCTGCCTCCTTCTCTGGTTTTAGAATAAGTTTCCTCATCATAAGGTTTCTTCCTCCTTCTTCTGCTTCTCTTCCACATTATTCTGAGCTTCAGAAATGTGTTCTTCTCCTCCTCCTTCTTTCTTTCTCTCGAGGCATTCCCAAGACATGTGTCATGTCTTTCCACAGACATAACATCTTACTTCACCTCCTCTGCCTCTTCCTCTTCCTCGAGGGAAATAGTTTCTTCCTTCATGTTGTCCTTCCTTATAACTTCCCCCTTTTTCAAGGTGATTATGATACTTTCCAACCTCTTTCTTTGGTTTCTGGAACTTCTCTCAGACAGTTTCCTTCCCTCTGCTTGGAATTCCTCCCTTGTTTCATTGGATTTTTTTCTGACCAACTTCTCTTCATATTTCAAGGCTACTTGATAAGAATCCTCAATTGTTCCAACAGACATCATGTTGATCTCCTCTTGTATCTCATATATCAACCCATTTATATACCTGGTTGTTTTCTCATCGTCATTTTCCTTCTGTCCATCCCTGATATTTAGTCTATAGAATTCTTCAGTGTATTTGTTCACTAATAAACTTTTATGTCTTGGGTTCTGTAACTTTCTGAACAGATTTATATTATAGTCTTTAGGGATAAATTTTTCTTTCAACTTAGCTACCATCATGTCCCAACTTTTAATTTTCTACTTGCCTTTGCATCTGCGATCATCTTGTATTTCATACCACCATAACATTGCATGACCTTTCAACCTGGTTATTGCATTCTTCACTTCCTTTTCTTCATCAATTTATTCATAATCAAAGTATTTATCCATAGCACGTACCCAATCTAACAATTCTTCAACTTCCAAATTGCCTTCATACATCGGGACTTTTATTTTTTCTCTGGATCCTATTCTCGAAATAGCTCTTAGCAGTCATTTTTCCACAAGATCTCCTTCTACAACTCCTTCTTCTTCTACCTCTTCACTTTATGCTTCATTGACGTCACCATCATCTGGTGCTCTCCTCTATTTTGTTTCCATGGCGTCCAATCTCATTCAAAGTCACATCATTTCTTCTTCCATTTCTAGATTCGCTACAGGTCTATCCCTACGCCTTCTGGGTGGCATGATTCCACTGCTTTGATTTCCATTCTCTGACTTGATGCTATCAAATAGAACTTTTTCACCTTTTCCTATTGTCTACAAGAAAAATCATGCTTTGATATTGCTTGATGGTATCAAACTATCTCCTCCGTCTCCCTTATTTGTTGTCTGCAAACAAAATCAAGCTTTGATACCATTTGATGCCAACCCCTACTCTCCCTCGGGGCTACACGACCTCCCGGTCTAGGATCAATCAACTTCGGGAGCTAAATTAGATCACAGGTTCTTGATGAACCTTTTTTATATTCTCCACAGGTCAAAGTCATAATCCTCAAGTGCGAAATCCCCTTTTCGGGAGTTTCTGAGTACCCGCAAAGTCCTCCACGTGACCCTGGTCAAAACCCATGTGCTTAAACCTCCATTCCTCGCACACCTCGGGGATTCAGGCTTCGGGTGTTCTTGACACACCTTACTCATAATTCACCGAACTCCGAATTGGCGAACACACTCATACCATATCTATGACCCACACTCCTCCAACATCCAACATCTCATATTTACTTCGGGACTTCAGTGTTCGGAAGTTTCGAACACTCCAAAGCCTTTATCCCCTGAAGTAATTTTCATGTGAAGCTAAGGATCGAGCACCATGTGCTTTTCTCAATCCATGGTTGAGATTATCCTTTGAGTGACCTTCAGTCAATGCTCTTCTTTCCCCTTACTCTCTTCTCTGAAGTCTGTGATTTGTTGATGCATATCCTTCTCAGATCGATGACTTATATGGACTTCGTTACTTCGTGCTACGGTGATTCTGGCTTCACCTCACCCCTCCGAAGTGTTGTTCCTCCGAAACATAGGGATCTCCACCATGTGTTCTTCTAGATCCAATGGTCCAGACCCACCTCATCCTTCATGACTTCGCGAAGTTCACACTCAAAATGCTTTCAAACGTCTGAATACTTGGAGTGTTGAAGGATTCCAAGGCTAACCTTCATGCAACTCTCCTAGATCTAGCGGCTGTCAGTGACCCTGACTTCCTCCAAAGGGATCTCAACCATAAATACGCGACCTTCAAAATATTTCTCCCTCTCTGTTGTATATTTATCGGTATCTCTCCTGAGCTTGATTCCTCTGAGGATTTCGGCCTCCGACGCACTCCTTGCACTCTTGGAATATTTGACACGGTTTGAACTTAGAGATTTCTTCAAAATAAATCTTACTACGCACTCCTTGAGATTCACAATCTTGATCTCTCGACACTTAGTCGATTCTTGACCCTATGCACTCCTTGCAACATTCGATCTAAGTTTCACGTTATCTCTCTCGAGCTTCTCTGAGTCAAATCTAGACTTGTCGACGCACACCTTGCGGACAATATGCACTCCTCACATCCAATATCTCATAAGAGAAACAATTGAAACTTATCTAATACCTCACAGGTTCATATACTCAACTATGAACAACATACATAAACATAATGAAATAAACACACAGAGAACATATCTTTCATTCAAATACACACCAAAATGAACATCGTCCAAGCATTTGGATCAATTTATGTATGTTATAATCATTCATGAATTATTTACATAAGTTACACAGTACTTCATTGTCTTCAGACTCTCTATGTCTAACTTCTACATCTAACACTCTTACTCCTTACTTCCACAACTACTACCTACAATACAATACAGAAACCTAGCTAAGGACTGGCTTCTCAAGCTCTTCTCCATCCTATCTGAATTCTATTCCATCATTGTTTTAGTGGTTACCTACTTAGTCCTATTACAATAAATGTGAGTTATTAGAAAATAAGAGTTGACGCTCTATATCTGTAACACCTTACAGTCGTGTAAGAATTTACAACATCCTTCCATTCTTAGGCAGTGACCCAACTTTACAAACAAGGTCTTTAAAAAAATTATTTCCAAAATATCTCAACAACATGCTCCTGCTTATGTTTAATGTCTATTTGAAATTTTGGCATGTTGAGGTGTCAAATTTTTCCTTCACTCTCGCCCTCTTTTGCTTTCATGGCAATGCTCCTGCATCACATGGCGACCATGTGGCTTCATCTCGTTCGTACCAACTCTAGGTTCCTACCTCCCACCAGGAAGGTCCATCCATCAACCAATCCAATAATCGGGCTTAATCCTTGTCTAACACACATGCTAGCGGGGAATTTGGTGTTGGGCATTGAACGCCTAATTATATGGAACTGAAGTAGAAAACAACTGAAAGTATGTGTTGATCATAAGTATGGGTGGGAGGGCACACTCCAGAGAACCATATACGAGCTACTGTTGTCGTTGATGAATA
>JZKD02S1818280.1:437830-505293 GCA_000966675.3 Picea glauca | reverse complement strand
ATTTCTGCCAAGGAAAGTGCTCTGATACCACTTGCAAGATACCAGATATATAAAATATGCAGAATAGAAATAAAATGCTAGAAATGGTAGAATAACAGTAAAATATCCAGCATAACCTTCACAATACACAGAAATGATATACTAAATAGCAATAGAAATAGCACTTTGATTCAGATAGCAATGTTCACAGGCCTCTTTGAGGGAGCAACCTCCAGTCGAGCAGCGCTCTGTTACAATAATATCCAAGCTAGGGTTTTCATACCCTCGACCCTTATTTATACTAAATATGTCTATTAAGAGAAGCATCTAGAGGAAGATCCTTCTAGAAGCGGAAGCTTCTATTACGTCTTCTTACATCCGCCTTATTCCATTTTATTGAAAGGCCTTATTAATATTGACCTTTATTACATCCGAATACATTGATCTACCTATGTGCGGGTTAGGACCTTAACAAAAACCTATACAATGTAATTAAAATATTGAAAGGTCCTCCTTCCTCAAAGGAAAATCCATTGTCTTCCCTTTGTGGAAACATGCATTTCCTCAAATCAATTCCATGCAATGTGCTAACTACGAGCACCTTTATTCTCAATCTCCCTAGATTGGTCATTGTACCCATGGTACTCTTTACTCATGCAATTTCTTGCAAGGATTATAACCCATCCTTGACTAGCATAGACTTCCTCTACTTGAGGTTGTCCATTATTGGCAATTGTCTTTCTCAACAGGTCCAATTTATTTCTAAACACATCATACATCATGATTGCATTAATTGTCATGTAAAGTAAAAATGTATGTATCATTTAAACATAAAATTTTCAGATATGTTCTAGCATATCCTTATACACTTCATCACACTATCCTTAATGCTTCCATGAATGGAACAAAAACAATTTTCAATTGTTTCTACAGTCATACAACCATAATCACTATGATGTCAAAGCATTTACCTACATTAGTAAATCAATCTCTCGTACCAGATAAATACAATAAACAACAAGGAAGAATTCAAGGAACTCTTCCTTGGTACAACTCCTTCTAACAGCCCTGGAATTTCAGTCCAATTGAGTTACTTTCCAAGGCATCACTTCCTTTACTTTATATGGCTCAACCAAGCCCATTCATTCAAAATTACTTGTCTATTTATTTCCTTTCTCCAGTTGTACCCGTTTCCACAGCTGTTCTTTTAAGCCTATGACTCTTTTAAACAATTCAAAGTTCTTAGGGTGAGAAAAGTGTTCCTCATTTTCTCCTTCTTTGCTTATGCAATCTACTTCTTACTGTGATCTTCCTGTTCTTTTCCTTGAATATCCTTGGTTAGTCTCACCCTAACTCTTGGGATACATCGGCATGCTTTAATAGAAAACCTTTTGTTCATAATAAATCATGAGCATGTGCATATTCCACATTACCATTCAGTTGTCAGAATGTTCTACATTCGTTTGTTAGTTTTCCACTCATATATTTTGTTTTAAAATGTAATCCATGATTCTTATATAAATAGGCTTGTATCCCACTGCTCAATTCTCAACAGTCATTAATGGTGTGACTCTGTTCTCCTGACATAGTCTTCACACAGTTCCTTCACAAGGAACTCCTTCAGCATGCAACTTCCTTATTGCATATCCTTCATTATCTGTGATAGCCTCAACCTTGAGTTAGCTTCCTCAACCTTGAGTTAGCTTCATCTTTACCACTTTAGTTGTTTACCAAATATTCCACAAGGAATATAACCATGCATTACTATGATGTATTCTAAATACAACTTAGAAGCATGTCCTGTATATTTTCAATTGGCTTTCAGACTATGATTCCATGTACTTAATCACATAATTTACCATGTTGTGTGTGTGTACCCACCACATGAACCCTTTACAGTTCCATTTCCATGTCGATTGAAAATTAATTAGTTCATGATTGTTCACAATCATATACATCTGGTTCTCAAAATTGTAGTCATGTTGTCTTTTATCATGACAACAGAGTGTCCTTGCTCATTTAGTCTTTCATCTACTTATACTATATTTTCCTAAGGGAATGGAACTCATTCCCCTCAAGATATTATTCAAAACAAGACTTTCATGACTCATCAGAATAAAGTCAGTCATGCCTCTATGTTATTCATTCAATATTGGCAAGTGAAAGTCTTGCCTTACAGTTCACTCATCCAAGCAGACACATCGTGCCTTTAGTATACATATATTCCTACATCATACATGTGCATCACTTGCACACTTAATATCACTCATATTTTTTTGGTCTTAATATAAGTCTTCATATCAAGGAACCTCGTAATGCATTAAGTTTGTGGACTCAGGAATATACTCACATAGCCCAAACATTCATCATGCAAGATCATTTCTTGCACCTCTCCCATGTCATATGACACAGACCCCCCTTCTCTCATCAGGGTTTCTTGACCTCCCGGTCTAGGATCGTTCAAGACACTGAGCCAAATTGGCTCTTTGGGCCTCTGCGAGACCCAAAAAACCTTGTCCACAGACCTCTAATTTCTTCCTTGTGTTGGAAACAGCGAACGAGGACCTATGAATGCCCGCAGAGTCTTCCAAGAGACCCCGGGAAAAAATGTGGGCAACCTCTGCTTATACCCAACGATTTCAGGAATTCTTAATCCACCTGGTGCAGGTTTGTGCTAACCTGAACTCCTCAGGCACTTTCTCTAGCTTACCATACCTTCAACCTCAAATATCAAGATTTGGCCCCTTTTCCTTTGGTGGCAACTGCATGTGACCGCGGGCTATGACTAGGCGCCTACCTCAAAAGGCACTTTGTATATTTGGGCTTTGGTGGTTTTGACTGCATATAAAGCCTTTTTACCTGAACCCTGAACCGATGAACTTACCCGAATGGGATCTATGGCTCACATTCCTCCAACAGCCAATGACTGTGATCCTCTTCATGAATTCGAGCTTCGGCGCTTTTGAACGCATCTAACTCCTTTTCCCCTGAACTCTGAATTGGTGAAATCACTTGGACCAGATCTACGGTCTGCGCTCCTCTAACATCCAATGACTATGATCCACTTTGGAACTTTGGCGTTCGCGAGTTCTGAATGTTTCAACACCATTTTTCCCTGAAATACTTCTATACGAAGCTTTGGATTGAACGCCACATACTCACATCGATCAATGGTCGAGATGTCCTTTGATTTCCCTTCGGACGACTTGCATTCAATGCCCCTTTGCTCCCCTTTTTCCCAGAGTGACAATCCTCCGAAGTGACAGATATTCCGCCATGTGTCATGTCCCAACGAACGGCTCATATGGACTTCCTCACTTTGGCCTTCGGGAGTTTTAGCTTCACCAACTCCACTTTCTCCCGAAGTGGCTTTTCTCCAAAGTAAATATCCATGCTCCACGTGTCCCTCTATTCATCAATGACTCTTGTTGATTTCGGGAGTTCAAGACTTTTTCTCTTCGGGGAGTTTCTCTCCAATTTCCGCAAAGTATCGTATCACAGAAGTGATAGATATGACACCACGTGTCCAAGAAACTAATGTCTAGGATTTAGCTTCTTACCTTTTGGAGCTTTGGACGACTTCTGGTCAACGGCTCCACCTTCTCCTTGATTTCCCTCAAAGTCCATGATATGATGATGCATGTCCTCCTTAGATCAACAGTCTCAATGGACTTTTCTACTTCGCACTTCGGGAGTTCTGCACACTCCACTCTCGCTTTTCCTCGAAGTGTTTTTCCTCTGAACAAGAAGATCTTCTGCCATGCGTCCCTTCTTCACGGGTGGCTATGATTTATTTCGTAACTTTAGGCTTCGGGAGTTTTGTACATTCCACCCTGACTTTTCATCGAAGTCATATTCTCCGAAGTATGTGGATCTTCGCCACATACCCTTATGGATCTAATAGTCCAGATTTACTTCGTCGCTTCGGGACTTCGGCGATTTTGCTTCTTCTCCATGCAAATCTCCCAGAGCTCTTTCTCATGAACTCTCTGATATTTCGCCACCTATCCGTTTGGATGATGGATGGTCCCAATTCACTTCGGAAATTCACGAGTCTGCTCTCATGTGAACTTTAAAAATATTTAAAGCTCACGCACTTACCTGGATCTAACAGATGTCAATCCTTCATGCTCATATCTAATGGATAGGATCATTTTTCCTTCTTAGCTCTCTCCTCCTGGGGTCTGGACGTATAATTCAACAATCAAGATATCTTCTTTCAGTTGATCCAATGGTTGTTTTTTCTCCTCCTCCTGAGCTTCTTCATTCTCCCAAATTTGGGAAAATTTGTAAGTGTTCAAAGGTTTTGGCTCTTGAACCTTCTCCTATGAATCCGATTGTTGGGTCTCAACTTATGCTTCTCCTCTTGAACTTTAGGACTTAGAAAAAGTCCTTCGGTGCACACCTTGTTCTATCCCTTCTAATATTTTTCCAATGAAGTTTGACCTCGGCTCTGGCACACACTTGCGCTTTCATTGTGCAAACTTGCACTACCTTTCCCGATCTTTCAGCTTGCTCAGTATCCTAAGGGTCTCCTCCTTATGCTTCCTTCAAAGTAACTTCTTACGCCCTCCTTGCACTTAATGATCATCCTCCTGAGTGTATGAAGAGTTCAAACACTCCACTTTTGGTGCACTCTGTGCACCTCCTCGAATCTTCATACTTTATCAAGACTTGTCGAAGTGTTGGCCTGGTGCACTCCTTGCACAACTCTTCCTCTTGAATCCTGAACTCTTTCAAGTTCACATATGCACACCTTGCATCCACTCAATGCACACCTTGCAGAGATTCTTTCCTCAGCGTGTTCAGCAACTTTGGTTCCTTCAACTGCTCGGGCCTCAGACGTCTCTGTCTCTTTGTTCCTCGAAGGGAAATTTATTCCCTCTTGGCAACTTCTGCTCAATGCACACTTGCATAGATTTCTGGAGTATTCAGCAACTATGTGGGTATCTTCTCCTGGACACCCTTCCATCCAGACTTGAAACAGAATCCTTTCGTGCACACTTTACCCTGCTCAATTTCCACCTCGTAGAGATCCACAGAGTATTCAGTAACTCTATATTTTGTGCCTTCTATGCATAGTTCCTCCTCTAAGTTATTCAATAACCTTGAGGCTCCTCCAGAGTTTGTGAATATTTTGGTGTGCCCACCTGGCACATCCTCCTCTGAACTCGAAGAAGATTTCATATACACACTCCTCGTGTTGGCTCACAGAGTTCTCATCATTTTCTCATGCACCCCTTGCATTCAACCTAAACAACCCAGAAATAATCTAGCAACCTCACACCAGATAGTGGAGTCTCTCTTCACCCAGCATATGGAAACCTTCACAAGCATCTACAACATAAATGAACACACATTGGAAACATTCATTAACCGCATAAAAACATACACATAATCATATGTAGGAAAAATTGCTCTTTGTATTAATATGAATGTTTTATTACAATATGTGCAAGTTCAGATTGCAACTGAGTCTCAGTTCTCTCCTCTCGGCTTACAATGATCTTTCATCAACTTTCAGCAGCCTCTATTGGTCATATGATACAAAGATTTATAAAAGAGGGGCTCATTGAGATTTCCCTCCAAACTACTCTAGTGACATCCTATCACCATTAAAATGCCTATCTATTGACGCTTATTACATTGAATGACCATGAACACTTTAGATCTAAGTCGATTCTTGAGATCTGTACAACTCAGACCACATTAAAGGCCTTTCTATCTATTTCCTATACAAAGGCATGACTTGGCTCTGCTCAAGCCTTACAACATTTAATTACATTAATTTTACATTTTAAAATTTAAAAATGTGAGGGTTGTGCCTCTCCCTTCCTTGAATGTGCTTTGAAGTGATAAATAGTTGGCACATTACTAAGGTGGAGCGATGCTCCTGCATCATACTCCACTGCTAGGAAAATCATGAGCTCTTGCTCATGAGATCCTCTTCTCTACTTTTGAAATCCCCATAGATCCCAAACTTTCCCATGGATTTGTCCTCCTACTCCTCTTCTTTGTTGTTGTTGTTGTTGCCTTGCTACTCTTGTAGGTTCTCTTCTTCTGCTTAGCTTCTCCTTGATGGCAGTCTCCTCTCCTGCTAACTTCAACATCAGCTTCCTTATCTTCTCTATCACCTCTTCCAGTTGATCTGTTGGTTGGATCCTTGGAATTATTCTTTGTTGTTGCACCCCCTCATGTTGATATAAGGGTAGATAATCCTGACCTCCCATGTTCTCTTCACTTCCTATGGCACTGGCTAGCCACTCTACTGCAGACTCCAATTCTATAGGCTCATCACTGAAATGTTGCTTAGTTGTCTCCTCTAATAGTTTAACTTCTATCAGCTCTTCTAATGGTACATCTCCAGCTTCCTCCAACTGCTCCTCAGGATGGAATAATCCTTCTCTTTGCATGACTCCACCCTGGTTTCCCTTCTCTAGTCCTGGATTGTTCATCCAATCCTCCAGCATATCCAACACTTTCTCCCATGGAGTGAGCATCTTAATTGTATGCTCCTCATTTTCTATTGGGGAAGACATCAGTGTTTTCTCCCTCTCCTCCTTTAGGACAGTCATAATTGGTTTTCTTCATGTTGTATCAGCAACACCTATGCTAGCCTTTTCTTCACTGCTTGGAAGGAATATATGAATCCCCCCAATGATCAGAATGCTCCTCTGATCCACTTCCATCAGCACTTCTTACTTATCTAAACTCCTAGTTGAGCTCATCTCTTCTCCCTTGCCCACCTGACAATATGGGACTTCACCTCTTCCCTCCTAGCAGTCTATGATATCTATGAAGGATTTCCTCTTATTTCCCACCTGGAAATATGAATTTTCATCACTACCCTCCTGGCAATTCATGAGATCCTCCACTGATCTCCTCTCCTCGTCACTGAGGTTTTCTCTAACTTCTGGCTCATAGACGCAAACCAGCTTCTCTATGTCACTGAGGGTTTCAAATTCCCTCGGCCACCTCCTCAAAACTTGTTGCTAGCTTCTGGCCAACAAATTCTTAACATGCCATATTTCTCTCTACTTCATTGGCCATTTGTACCTCAAATGTACCTGGGACTCTTGTTGTATCTTTAGCATTAGCCTCTCCATTTCTACTCTTATTTCATTGAGCTCCTTATCCATCTCTGCTTTTCTTTTCAGCTGGAGGTCCTTGCCTTGACCATGCTTATGGCCTTCAATAGCCATATTCTTCCTTTACCTTTAGTCCTGGAAAGTCTGTTGGTTACCCTACAACTGAGATTGAATCCAGCTTCTCCTACAGCCCACCTGGTTGTCTATTGATTGTTGCACACTATCCAACAATCACACACAGAGCATCAGTACGTTGTCTCCTCCTCTTCCTGTTGTCTGTAAGAAAAATCAGGCTCTAATACCACTTGACGTAGACCACCCTTTTCTCCTTTTGGATGCTCGACCTCCTGGTCTAGGATCGTTCAAGACATTGAGTTGAATTGGCTCTTTGGGCCTCTGCTAGACCCACAAAACCTTGTCCATAGACCTATAATTTATTCCCTGTGCTGAAAACAGCAAACGAGGACCTTTGAACGCCCGCAGAGTCTTCCAAGAGACCCCAAGCCAAATTGTGGGAAACCTCTTCTTATACCCAATGATTTTGGGACTTCTTAATCCACCTAGTGTAGGTCTATGCTAACCCGAACCCCTTGGGTGATTTCTCTATCTTCCCATGCCTTCAATCTCAAATCTCAGGATTTATCCCCTTTTCCTCTGGTGGCAACTGCCTGTGACTGCGGGCTATGACTAGGTGCCTACCTCAAAAGGCACTTTGGAGCTTCGGGCTTCATCAGTTTTGAATGCAACTAAATCCTTTTTACCTAAACCCCCGGACCGGTGAACTTACCTGGATGGGGTATACGGCTCATGTTCCTCCAACATCCAATGGTTGTGATCCTCTTTGAAAATTTGGGCTTCGGTGCTTTTGAACGCATCTACCTCATTTTTCCCTTAAGTCTGAATCGGCGAAATCACTTGGACCGGATCTATGGTTCATGCTCCTCTGACAGCCAACGACTGTGATCCACTTCGGAACTTCAGCGTTCGGAAGTTCTGAACGTTTCAACATCCTTTTTCCATGAAGTACTTCTACACAAAGTTATGGATCGAACGCCATGTACTCACCTCGATCAACGGTTGAGATGTCCTTTGATTTCCCTTCAGGTGACTTGCAGTCAATGCCCATTTTCTCCCCTTTTTCCTAGAGTTTCAATCCTCCGAAGTGACAGATCTTCTGCCACGCATCTTGTCCCAATAGATGGCTCAGATGGACTTCGACACTTCGGCCTTCGGGATTTTTGGCTTCACCAACTCCACTTTCTCTCGAAGTGTCTTTTCTCAAAAGTAAATATCCACGCTCCACGTGTCCCTCTATTCATCAAACGCTCATATTGACTTCGGGAGTTCGGGGAATTTTCTCTTTGGGGATTTTCTCTCCAATTTCCCTGAAGTATCGTATCACCGAAGTGATAGATCTGACACCACATGTCCAAGCATTGATGGCTAGGATTTATCTTCTTACCTTTTGGAGCTTCGGATGACTTCTGGTCAATGGCTCCACCTTCTCCTTTCTTTCCCTCAATGTCCACGATATGATGATGTGTGTGCTCCTCATATCAACAGTCTCAATGGAATTCGTTACTTCGCGCTTTGGGAGTTCTACACACTCCACTCTTTCTTTTCCCCGAAGTGATTTTCCTCCGAACTAGAATATCTTCTGCCATGTGTCCCTTCTTCATAGATAGCTACAATTTACTTCGTAACTTTGGGCTTCAAGAGTTTTGTACATTCCACCCCTACTTTTCGCGGAAGTGATTTTCTCTGAAGTACCTGGATCTCCACGATGTACCCTTATGGATCCAATAGTCCATATTTACTTCATCGCTTTAAGACTTTGATGATTTTTCTTCTGCTCCATGCAGATCTCCCGGAGCTCTTTCTCAAGAACTCTTTGATCTTTCACCACATATCCCTCTGGACAATGGATGGTCCCGATTCACTTTGGGACTTCGGGACTTCGCGAGTCTGCTCTCCTGTGCACTTTAAAAATATTTAAAGCTCGAGCACTTACCTGGATCTGACGGATGTCAATCCTTCACACTCAGATCCAATGGCTAGGATATTTTCTCTTGCTCGACGTGCTCCTCCTAGTGTCTGGATGTAGAATTCAATGGTCCAGATCTCTTATTGTAGTTGATCCAATGGTTGTTGTTGCTCCTCCTCCTGAGCTTCTTCATTCTTCTAAATTTGGGAAAATTTGTAAGTGTTCAAAGGTTTTGTCCCTTGAACCTTATCCTATGAACCCTACTGTTGGGTTTCTACTTATGCTTCTCCTCTTGAAATTTGGGACTTGGAACAAGTTCGTCGGCGCACACCTTGAGCTATCCCTTCTGATATTTTTCCAATGAAGTTTGACCTTGGCTCTGGCACACACTTACGCTTTCACTGTGAAAACTTACACTACCTTCCCCGAGATTTCAGCTTACTCTGTCTCCTAACAAGTCTCGTCCCTCTACTTCCTTAAAAGGAACTTATTGTTCCCTCCTGGCACTTAACGCTTGTCCTCCTGATCTTATGAAGAGTTCAAACACTCAACTTTTGGCACACACCTTGCACCTGCCCGAATATTTAGACTTTATCAACACTTATCGAAGTGTTGGCCTGGTGCACTCCTTGCATAGGTGTTCCTCCTGAATCCTGAACTCTTTCAAGTTCACAGATGCACACCTTGCATCTGCTCAATGCACACCTTGCAGAGCTTCTTCCCCTAGATTTTTCAGCAACTTTGGTTCCTTCAACTGCTCATACATCAGAGGTCTCTGTCCCTTTGTTCCTTGAATGGATATTTGTGCCCTCTTGGAAACTTCTACTCAATGCACACTTGCAGAGCTATCCAGAGTATTCATCAACTATGTGGGTATCTTCTCCTGGACACCCTTCTCTCTAGACTCAAAATACAATCCTTTCATGCACACTTGCACCTGCTCAATGCCCACCTAGAAGAGCTCTACAAAGTATTCAATAACTCTATCTTATGTGTCTTCTCTACATAGTTCCTCCTCCAAGGTATTCAGTAACCTTGAGGCTCCTCCTGAGTTTGTGAATATTTTGGTGTGCCCACGTGGCATATTCTCCTATGAACTAGAAGCAGAGTTTAGATACGCACTCCTTGCGTTGGCTCATAGATTTCTCAGCACTCTATCATGCACTCCTTGCATTTAGCCTAAATAACCCAGAAATAATCCAGCAACCTCACAACAGATAGTGGAGTCTATCTTCACCCTACAAATGGAAACCTTCACAAGCATCTACAGCATAAATGAACACACATTGGAAACATTCATTAACCACATAAAAACATACACAGAATCATATGCAAGAAAAATTTCTCTTTGTATTAATATGAATGTTTGATTACAATATGTGCAAGCTCGGACTGCAACAGAGTCTCGGCTCTCTCCTCTCGACTTACAATGATATTTCATCAACTTTTAACAGACTCTACTGGGAATATGATACAAATATTTATACAAGAGGGGATCATCGATCTTTCCCTCCAAACTACTCTAATGACATCCTATCACCATTAAAACACCTATCTACTGAGGCTTATTACATTGGATGACCATGTGTTGAGGGGTCCTAAATCCTTTTAACTCAACAATAGGAACCAAACCTTCCATCGTGGCCCAATTAGACTCTGTGGCATTTGATACTTGAATGGTTCTCCAGATCTTGTGATATGGCCAATTAATCGATGGGATTTACGTAGTGATTTATAGGATACCTTCTCGCAAAAAAACCTCCTTCAGCTTGAACGTTCTCTTTTTGTATTTTCTCTTATAGGTGGGTCTGATACAGGATATGTGTTGGTATAATCCAACGGAGTAACAAAGGGGAAAAAGATTAACTATTGAAGAAAGTTGAGCTCGGGATAACCCTCGTGCTCAAGCATGCATACAATGATTCTTACACCTACGACAAGCCTGGTACTAATACATCAAATTGTTGGTGTTTCAACTATTGACTGAGATACAATTATCAGAAGAGCACATACATGCAATAAAATGACGGCAAGAAAAATAGTTTCCTTAGATCTAATCACTAATCACACATTAACACAATGATTTGTTTTACATCATTAGAGACAAGAATTATAAAAATATTGAATCAGATAACTTATCAACAAATTTAGAAACTCTTACTCATTACAGCATCCATTCATGAGACAAATTCGAAAGTAATTCCTCCTTAGATCAAATCACACACGCTTTTGATGAAAAATAGAAGTTTATCTTTGTTCCTAAATAGGACTTCTCAATTAAGGTAGCTTAGAAATAGTTCTTTACAATCCCAAAAATGAGGGTCTTTTCCAAAACCAACGACCTGTTCTACCAGGTCAATCCTCTTATTTATAACAGATTATTAACTAAAAATAACTATCAAAAGTGCAAGCTAAGTAAAACAAAACATTGCCACATGGTTCTTTCATCTCTCAGTCTTCTAAGAGTCATCAAATGGTTTCACTTGAGTGGATGACTCTTCTCATACTCCGACCATTTGATGAAGAGTTCCTCACATGTGTTGGCATATGGGAATCTATGTTGGTCCATCGGGGCCGAAAGGATCTCCTTTATTTCCACTGCATGTGCCTGATACTTGACTACTTTAACACTTAATTGTTGTAACATTGTTTGAGCCTTGATAGGGTGCTCCATGAACTGTTGTACTTGACCTGGCACCATGTTTTCAACCTTTTCTATCTCCGCAGTCCACGATGAGTCTTGTTCTGCATGTAGTTTAACTATGTCATGCAATTCGACAAAGTCCTAGGGTGTGTCAAATTTTGGGAGACCAATGTCTCTCATTGCCCGATTGATATTGGTCCAGCTCCTTTCGCAATTGGACCATTTCTCTTGGATCTCCTAATGAGGTTCTTGGGCCATGTTCATCTAGTATTCAGCCGACTTCCTTATACGGTCGATGTTGTTGTCCCTTAGTACCCAAATGTCGTGCTCTTCGGTGTCTCATCCCTTTTGAACCACACTGATGTAATCAATTATTTCCACCACTTGGTGGGATTTCTCATACCATATTTCCATGTCCTTGCACATTTCCAGTGCCATAAGGGTGTCTTCTTGGAAATAGGCTATCTATGTAGTGAAAAGGTGACGCTCACTCGTGAATTTACTATAGGCATCCTGGAATTCGCTTCTCAAGAACATCGTGGCCTGCGTGGAGTCCTGATAATATTTCTCCAAATGGCGTAGATTCTCCAACTCCTTTGGCGCAGTGGCTAACTCCTCTTCATCTTTCCTTTCTCTATCCATGGTGGCACATTTGATTTCCAACCCTCCTTTGATAAGATCATACATCTTGGCATTCTTTGTGCTAATCAATTTCTCCTCTGTGGTGATGAGGATGGAACTGTCTAGAGTAAGCCTTCTCTGCTTAGTGGTTCTCTTCATGATGGATTTCCTCTTTCGGTTGTAGGAAATGGCTTGTATGTCAGCGACCTCATACATAGGTTCAGGGATTGTTTTCTCTCCCCAAGTAAGAGTGTTTCCCAAGCTCCCGACAGTGTATATTTGTTCAAGACTAGGTTCCTGAACCTTTCCTATATGTTCTGATGGCTCGGCCTCTACTTGTTTCTCATTGGGTGGTAAAGTACTATTCAACATTGAGGAATCAGGCACAGGTTTGGTACTTTCTAGGTGATCGGCTGTTGAGATGCCCATTTCCTATTGTGGAATTTATCCTTTTTGTTTTCCCAATCCTAGCTCATCCTTCGAGTTGTCCAATGGGGTTCCCGGTGTATCGAGTAGCTCAGTGTCTAAGACACTTTTGACCTCTTGGTCGCTCTATGGAAGGCTTTGAATTTGAGCATTGAGAGCTGGCGAAGATACTTTCTCATGTTCCTTTTCCTCTGTAATATGCACCGGAGTCACCAGGGAAACCTCCAAACTCTCCTCATCATCGTATATAGTTATTAAGTCATGCAAGGGGTTTGGTGCACTAGTCCTACCTGGTGTCCTTGATATGTCAGACTGAGTTGAAATTCCCCTGGTTGATCTGATCTGTGGTGGTGGGCTTTCAGTATTTTCAGGCCTGGTGATTCCTTCAGGTTGTATCATCTTTGAGCCACTTGGTTCTCCTTGGATTTCGATTGGGTTGTCAGTAGGAAACCTCGTCATCTCTATGAGATCTGGGTCGTTCTGCAACTGATCAATGACTCTTTATGCCTCTGCCATCAAGAGAAATCCCCTTGTCTGTTCTTCTGGTGTCAAGAAAAAACCTCTTATTTTCTACTTTGTTGCCTCTGTTTCTCTGTTTTATTCCCTGGCTCTAAGGGCCTCTTGAGCCGACTTCTCTATTGTTTCCACCTATTCATCCACACTCATGGCCTTGAACCTAGTCATTTTTGGGTTGGTCATCCTCTACACCACCTCGTCCCAGTCCTGGGAGTTCTCTTTGAAGACTTCATCCTCGAACTTATCGTGAGAGTACAGTCAGTACGATAACACCTATGGAGCATGTTGTAGGACCAATATTTTTGGATCGTGCTTGCAGAATCGGCATGTCGGGAACCTGAATTTGAGTTGGCTCATCCCTTCTTGTTTGGCTTGAGCAGTATCCTTTACCAAATATGATCCAGATTATTTTCGGCATGAAATATGAGTGGAGATATAACACAGAAATATAACAGAGATATATCAAAAATATAACAAAAGTCACATATATACAGTAATACATGATTTCTATTAATGAAATAAATGTACAGAGACTGTAAAAATACAGCATGAAAGACTCGCTAGAATGGTGGCATCTTATCTGTGAGAAGAGATGTGATGGCTACTCGCATTCACAAGAACATGATTATTAAAATGAGGCTCTAAAGGGCCTTTTTAACATAAATAAAATCCAAAACCCTAACCCCGAAATATGAAAAGCCAAAAGGTTTGCGGGCCCCGATGGAGGTAGTTGATACGTCAACTTCTCGGGGGCGTAACTTTTGCATACAATCTTCGTTTGGGGCGCTTGATACGTCGTTAGAAATATATATCCAAGGACTACAAATTTTGATGTGAGCAACGTCGAAGGAATAGATATGTTGCTCCCCATTTTCAAAAAAAATGTCGTTTAGGGCCTCAAAACGGCCCCAGAAGTTTGGGACCCAAAAAACTGCTAAAAATAGTAAATTACCAAAATTGCCAGAAAATGGTTTTGAGCCAGTTGGAAAAGGTGGGTGGCCACCAATATCCACCTGGATCAATCCTCCCTCCTTAGGAAGCAATGGTCTCCATTGCGTTGAGTGCTTGGGGGAGAGGGAAGAGCGTTTGTTGAATCTGCATCTTGATGAGTTGCTTGCCTTGTTGGAGAAGTTGTGTTGCTTAGCTTGTTGAAGGTTGTCATGAACATCTGGATGGAAGGGTTGGACCTTTTTAACCAGTCTGGATGAATGATCAGATGCTTCTGTGTAGAAGGAATCTTTACACTTTGTTGCAATCTTGTCGACCTGCTTCTGTTGGATAGAAGGGGCTTGGGTCGAGGTTGTAGTGGTTGCAGTATCCTCTTGTTCACCTTTTGAACAGATTGTGAAGAAGATTAATTTTGTAGTATGAGATAATACCTAGTGGCACTGTTTAAGTGGAACAATAGTCGAAACTACTTCTGGTATTTTGTAGAGATAACCCCCCAGAGAAACAATGACACTGCGGGGTCGAGACTCATAAACAGCATGGTGTTTCCACATATATGGCTGGCCCAATAGAACATCACATACATCCAGTGGGGAAAAATCACATAATACCTCATCCTTGAAGGGTTGGATGTCGTATGAAAATCGGCAATGTTGGATGACACAAAGATCTCATCCCTGGCGAAGCCACCCGATGTTGTATGGATGCGGGTGTGGTGTTGTCGATAATCCCAATTGTTTGATGACCTCTGCTAAGATGAGGTTCTTTTGGATTCCACTATTAACAATAAAATGTAGCGGGGTCTCCTTCACCCACATTTTTGAATAAAAAAGGCACTCCCCCTCTTCTGGATATGTTGGTTCTTTTGGTTGAATTGATGCAGTCGCAACAATAGTAGTGCGGTCTACGTCGACGATCTGTCTTTTACCAGTATTTTTAGAATCATATTATGAATCAAGGTTTGACTCCTTGTCTTTGATCTCGGGCACCAATGATTGTTTTGAGATACATTCATCGGTGTTGTGCCAGGGGATTTTGTGGAAATCACACCATTTTTTGGTGTCCTTCTTCGTCTTCCCGTGACCCTTCTTTTCCTATGGCTTGGATTGGTTTTCGAGAGGTTGTTTGTTAGGGTCGTCTTTATCATACTTTAGTTGTTTCGGATTTGCAGACCCGAACTCCCATTTGTTCTAGTGCCTAAATTTTTGCTCAATTTTAACAGCATATCGATAAACAACCACAAGTGATGAGATGTCCAAAATATCCATTTCAGTTTGGATGTATCTGTGTAGAGCCTCGCAGTATTTCAGAACCAAATGTCACTCAAAGTATTTGATACCTAGCTTGGTGTGCAAGGTATGGAAGGTATTGGCGAACTCTAGAACTTCTTATCCCCTCTCTTGTCATAGTGTGCTCCATCTCATGTATTGCTCCTCATAGTTGCCAACGGGGTAATATTGTTCCTTTACCGCATCCACAAATAAATCCCAAGTGGGCTCAGCCCCATATATTCCAGACTCCTCTGTGGAAATTTTCTCCCAGTAAGTTTTCTACCAATGTTTGACATGGGGGAGAGCCTTAAGGAGCGCGAATATGATCTTTTCTGTGTCGAAAAAATTGTGAACAGAGAAATAACCTTCTAACAGATTTAACCATTTATCTAGGGAATCTGCATCTATCTGACCTTCAAATATAGGAATATAAAAATTGACCTGTACCTTAAAAGGAGAGGTGCTTCCAAAGTGGTTGTTTGATGAAGATGTGCATGTTGCTATCGGCAGGTGTTGAAGGATGTGGGAAAAACTCTCCATCATTTTGTCCCTCTATCGCGTGAGAGCTTGCTCAAGTAACAGATTTATAGGATCATCTACTCCATCATTTTTCTTTTCTTCCACCATGGAGGGTTTATTGGGCATGCGAGAGGGATTGTCTTCAAGAGAGACAAGCTCGAGACCCAACTTTCTATACTCAGACCTCGTCAGGGACTTGCACTTAAAAAATATCAAGAGCAACCTACTCTGGTACCACGGATCCGGATTATTTTCGGCATGAAATGAGAGAGAACATATAACACAAAAATATAACAGAGATATATCGAAAATATAACAGAGATATATCGGAAATATAACAAGAGTCACAGATATACAGTAACAAACGATTTCTATTAATGAAATAAATGTACAGAGACTGTAAAAATACTACGTGAAAGACTCGCTAGAATGGTGGCAGCTTATCTTTGAGAAGAGATGTGACGGCTACTCGCATTCGCAAGAAGATGATTATTACAATGAGGCTCTAAAGGTCCTTTTTAACATAAGGAAAATCCAAAACCCTAACCCTGAAAGGATGAAAATCCAAAAGGTTTGCGGGCCCCAATGGAGGTAGTTGATACGTCAACTTCCCGGGGGCGTAACTTTTGCATATGATCTTCGTTTGGGACACTCGATACACCGTTAGAAATATCTATCTGAGGACTACAAATTTTTATGTCAGCAACATCAAATGAAGAATGATGTTGCTCCCCCTTTTCCCAAAAAATGTCATTTAGGGCCTCAAAACAGCCCTGGAAGTTTGGGACCCGAAAAAACTGATAAAAATAGTAAATTACCAAAATTGCCATAAAATTGTTTTGAGCCAGTTGGAAAAGGTGGGTGTCCATCGATATCCACCTGGATCAAAATAGAACCCTACATGGAAACCGTAGGGTATGAAATCTCGTTTCTTGTCTTTGACCAGTGTGGCATTGTATCCCTGGAGGATGGTCTGATAAAAAAATTCTCCCACGACGAGTCAGTCTAGGACATGGGCTAGTAGGAAATGTGGTGCTCCAGTGGCCCCGAGCACCCTGATGTAGGTTTTGCGCTAATCCAAGTATCAATGGCATACCTTGGCTATAATTTTCTTGGTTGTCGTTGATATCCTAGGGAATTCCTTCTTAAAAATAATAAAATAGATGTGGGTGATGAATTCGTCGCAGATGAGGGAGTAATATTTCTTGTACTTGTTTTCCCATAGCACATTGAAGTAGACATGGAACGGGATCTCTGCAACATGCTAACTCATATTCATGCCAACAAAGATGTTGTTAGCGCACATGACATTGAGTAGGTACGAGGCCATGTAGAAAGTTTGTGCCTCTCCTTCCTTCAACGTCTGATCCTGTTGCACACAGCTGGTTAATTGTTTGGAGATTATTTCTCCCCAGTTGAAAATGATCCTGACGATTGCAACTGTGTATTCCAAAGGCATCCATGCTTCTGAAAAATTAGAGAAATCATTTTCTTTGTATAGCTGGAAGATGAGAGCCATCAAATAAATGTATGGATCCCTTAGGTTTGTTATCCTATACCATCCATTGCTCTGATTGGTAAATTTCTTGTCTTCCCTCCACCATGAATCCATCAATCGGCTGGTGTCATGGAATTTGTAGAACTTCACCACAAATTCTGTGTTGAGCCGCTCCTCTGGCTCCCTGAGCTTGTAGTATTTTTGGACCTCTATCGGGAGGAAAACTCCGACGCACCTGCCATTATCATTGGTGATAAAAAAATTATGCCTATCCATGTGGTTGATGAGCCACTTTAGGACCTCTATGCAGGGGAAAATGGGGGTTTTTCTTGCCACCATGTGTAAATACGACCGTCAGACGTTGGGGAACATATGTTCATCGAGTGCCCTTACGTCTGGGTCGTTGTGTTGGATATACTCTGGGCATTCTTCTCTGCTAATCATGTTGAAGAGATTCCCCCCACTGTGGGAGCGCTACCTTGAACCCATACCTTGCCTCTGTATCCCCAAAGGCCAGAGGCTGGATGAAAACTTTATTTTTTGTTGTTTTGACGACAAGCTTCACCCTAGGGGCGTACTCCAATTTCCTCAAAATCCCTGGAGAAGAACCTTTTCCTGTCTATGGTTCTTTCAGCTTTGGTGCTCTCGTCGAGCGTCTGGTGGTTGGATTTCTTGGTGGCATTGTTCCTGCAACTTTCATAGAGTTTAGAGACTGTGTAGAAAAATGGATGAACACATATAAATAATAACCAGTGAATTGACAGACTTGGATACATAACTCTAAAGCTTGTTAAACCTTGTTTTTATAATCACAAGGGTCAATACAGTCTTTGAGTTTCTAATTTTTCTCCTTCAGACACTCTAGAATTATCTTATGCGCAGAATGAATTCATTCACAATGGTTCAAGGGATTTAAACATGGAATATCTTATCATGTCACATCATCCATTCAATTCGGGTTAGGAGTGAAATTTCAATAAATCTGTCGTCGAATATTTAGAGGAGTTGGAACTCAAATTCATCGTGGGATGACGATAGAGGCGCAGGTGGTGATGTGGTCTATAGGTGATTTTTAAAATGTTTTTTTAATTGGTGCATGAGGTAGCAACTAATGCGGGATCGGGTATTAATTATTTCCTTAAATGTCCAAAATCCGATCGTATCTAACGCTGAAATTGTCTCGTCGTGTTTCTCTTTCAGTGGGTCAATCGGGGGTCAGGATTGTGCTATGAACCTTTTCGTTGATACCCTCCTACAAAATCTTCGATGCCAATTGATCTTACCGTACAGTGCTGACGTGGAAAAGCTGACTCAGAGGTGTGACTAGGTCCTAGGGAACCAAGAATGACTTTGGATAGAACTAGACCATACGACCCTCTTACCCGGTAAAAACGCATGGAATTCAAGACTAGTGGCTTCATTCGCTCATGTCAGTCGGAGTCGGGACTTTATTTTAATTCATATGTTTCTAAAACCAAAACCTAGATTGTTGATGTCAAAAAGTGTTAAGGATGGCGATCGACGATAAACCTACCCAAGTGCTCTTGGATCGTCTTCCTCGAAAAAGTCTTGATGTTGAAAACGCATCGGGGATCGGCGATCGGGGATAACTTTATTGTGGTCAAAATGTTTGTTGTGATCCTTCTGGATTTTCCCCGATCCCGATAAAGTGTGTCGAGACTCGACTATCAGCGATTTCTTTTTGTCTTTTGTTAATATTTGTCCTCCTCATATTTTACCGATATTGAAGGGGATCGACTATCTCTTTGAACTTTTATGTGAATAAACTACGTAAACCCAAACCGCCTTCTGTCGATGCCGATGAGGAACAGCGATTAGCAAATTTTGTTTTCATGTGATTCCTTTACTTTCTTGAATTCTTTCTGACGTCGAACCTGAGCGCATTAGGTGCAGTGTTTGGATGTTGATTTTTAATTCAGGTGTTAAGGTATTTTATTCATTGGGTTTCATAAGTTCAAACAAACCTGAATAGGTGATGAGAGTCATGAAAATAAACAAAGACAAAACATTTCCCAAAATGAAATCTAGTCAGACAGTGCAGAAAACAAGTGGTACCCAAAAATTGACAAAAAAATTGATAAGGCTTTTTAGGGTGTGTTGAGTGATCAACACCATGAACACTTTAGATCTAAGGCAATGCTTGAGATATGTACAAATTATACTACATTAAAGGCCTTTCTATCTACTGCATGTACAAAGGCATGACTCGTCTCTGCTCAAGTCTTACAACATTTAATTGCATTAAATTTACATTTTAAAATTTAAAAATGGGAGGGTTGAGCCTCTCCCTTCCTTGAATGCGCTTTGATGTGCTAAATAGTTGGTGTGTTGTTGAGGTGGAGCAATTCTCCTAAATCATCATACATACACATGGACATATCATACTTCCAGATCCTCCTTCCAAGGATATTGTTTCCATCCTTATGACAAGCCTCATAGGGACACTCAACACTGAGCTTCCCTCTCAATTGAGAGCTTGCAGTCATATTACCCTTTTAAGCATGTATACACATATTTTTATATATGTAGGGGCATCTCTTGCACCTTTTTACCTCATCCATTCACATTGATATTTCAGTTTTTATTATTAGTGTTCTTTAGTGAGGGATTACAGTCAATCATATGGCTAGTCTCACAGACATAATTCATATTGGTGTTTCCCTCTCTACATGGAAATAATCAACAAGGGTCACTCTTTCCCTTTCTATTGTAACTACCTTCCATAATTCATAATTTAGATAGATAGTTATTGCATCACTCAAGGCAGTAAGATAACCACTTCTAGTCTCTTCTTCATGCCTCAAATCATTATTGGCCAACAGATCTCTACAAGAGAATATTTTCTTTAACTCCCTCTTATATCTTATCTGAGTATACCAAGCTATATCCATATGGCTATCATCCACCCCTGGATGTCTACACGATCCACTAGTCATCCAAAGGTGTTTTGACACCTTCTTAAATCAGACCCTGCATCGGTCTCTCATTAATCCTTATAGTTCTATCTTATTAAGGTAATAGACCGCAACATTATCAACATTTCATTAATCCTTCGATCGTCAGGAATCATAAGCATGTACAATGTTTAATCCTTCAGTAGAGAAGTAATTAATAATGCTACAGATCCTTTCAATCCATTTGCATCCAAGTCTTGCTATTAGTTCCCATAAGTATAATCCCACTAATGTAGGATTGGTTATCATTTCCCAAAGAAATGATGGGCTTCCTCTACCACAAACTAGCATGATTCAATCTCATTGGGTAAAATCCCAACTGAATTTCAACCTGCATCCTTCTCCTTAATGAACTTATGCAGACAATTTTCATATGACAATGATACTCTCAACATGCTCATTTTAGCCTTGGTAAACTAGTCTTATGACTGTTCTCTGGTCCATCCAGGATTGTGTCTGAATCATGCTCTGCCAGATAGGGTAGGGTAGTATTCCCTCTCCCTTAAAGTTTTCTAAGAAATAATAGTTACTTGATTCTTTCATGAGCCCAAGGAGGACAAGTGTTGTTTCCATGCTCTGATACCAATTTATAACACACCCGACCCCTAAGTACCCTTTTAAGGATGGGAAAACAATTTTTTTCTCACTCAAATCATCTCGAATTATCTCTCTAAGATGATTCATTCTCTTCTACTTGCTTGTAGCTCTCTAACGACTATTACCAGGCTCTAAACTAACCTCTGGTTTACAACTTATGGCTTCCCGAAGTTCTTTGTGCGTTCATTGGTTGAGGGCCACATGGAACCCATGTGGCTTCATCTCGTTCGTACCATATCTAGGTTCCTACCTCCTACCAGGAAGCTCCATCCATCAACCAATCCAACGATCGAGCTTAATCCTCATCTAACACACAGGCTAGCAGGGAATTCAGCGTTCGGTGTTGAATGTCCCCTTTCTTTTGTGCGCTCTTGTCCTCCAGAGTCTCGAATTCCCAAACTCCTGAGGTTTTTCCACGTAGCTCCAGCCTTCATCCCTTTTGGGATCATACATTCTAACATCCCAAGTCTCTCGAAGTTCTGAACTTCCGAAGTTCCGAACTCACGAAGTGCTACCACGTAGCTTCATCCTTCGGGTATTTCGAATTATCCTCAACACTACACTCCAAACCTCCGGAGTCCTGAAGTCTCGGAATCTCTCCATGTGGCTCCAACCTTTGGGCCTTTCGACTTAACCATGACATTGCATCCCAAACCCCCAGAGTCTCGGACTCTTGAAGTCTCAGGTACTCCACGAATATTTGTTCGAGCATTCATGCTCCAGAGGAATGACACACTGTAAGGCCAGGGGTGACACGTGTCCTTGTCAGGGAGTGGCATGTGTCATGTTCTAATGGGAACATAGGGCCTACAAAAACATACAAATCAAGGTGACATGTGGCACGTCAATCATGGGTCCACGTCACCTTGGATGATGTCACTGTGCCATGTCACTCTAGACTTATGGCCTTCCTATGCCCTTAGTTCTCACGGTCAAGGTGTCTCCATGTAATCCATGGATCTACAGCCTCTGTTACTTCGTAACTTCGGCATTCGGGGAATCCATGGTGTGACTTACTTCTTGCTCCCGATGTGTTCAGCGCCGGGCTGACCATGGTTTATATCTAAGGGTCAGGGGAGATCTCAAAGCATCCTCGGATCAACAGTTCACATTACTTCGTGATGGGTAAATGGATCAAGGTTTAACGGTGGGGAAAGTCTATTAGCCACGGTTAGGGAGACCACCAGGCGTCGGTCAACCTCATGGGTAATCGTAACTACCAGTTTCCTTCGACCTGTTTACAAATGGTAAGGTCAAAACACCCTGGAGCTCTAAATTCCTGGAGTTCTGAAGCCAGAAAGGCTCATCTCCTTTTGGGCCTAGCACAAGGTTCCCAAACCTTGGTCACATGGGTCCTTCGAAAACTCTCATGGGATATGCGCTAACCTTTTATCCATGAATTTGTTAAGGCCATGGGCATGATCTTATGGTCTCTTGGACGATTAGGTTGAAGGAAATGCCTTCCTTTCACAGAGATTAAGCTCTAATTTTGGGAAGAGGTATTTCTGAAGGATCAACAGGGTTGCAGCAGTCTCATAGATTCTACCCTGACTCCAGAAATGTGAGGTTGTTCCTCGAGAAAACACCTTGAATATTTTCCAACCAGCCCAGAGGCCAAACTTTCCATCTTACAACCATTCTAATGCAACAATTTACAGAAGAACAGTACACCTTAATTTCATGAGCGGCACAATGTATCACAATCACAGACATTCAAATTATACAATACAATTTAAGTGCACAGGGTATATGAAGTACTTATCTATTACAAGTTGCAGCCAACCAACCAACTGTGGGTGTTTTCCTTTCCACCCAACCATAGGCTTAGAGTCATTCATTCTTATCACTCTGGCCAACCCCATGCCAAGCCATGATATCACTAGGGAACCTTTGCAACCTCTCAGAGGCTCTCTCTCTCAGTCACAACCTCTGCGAGGTTTATCACATGCTCCCTCAGCATCAAGCTCGCGATATTATTCTCAGGTCATGTCTTATGCGTATCCTCTATTATGTATTCTTCCTTAGGTGAATCTCTTTATTTTTCTCTCCCCACGTATGTATTCCTTGCACGCCTTTTTTCCTTCTCAAGAAGTTTCTGGCCCTATCATGTTCCTTCTGTCAGAAGGAAACTCAGGTCAGTCTGGGCCTACAGGAAAAACTTCCCTCTATGGTACTTTGGGCTGACAGTTTTATGTCTCCCCAACCAAACCCCCCATGCTTCCATTCATTGGAGTGGTTGATTTTTCAACCACTGGTACATATTTCATTAACTGATTCTCCCTTGAAATTTGGATGAGGCTTATTGTTTCAACAAAGAGCATTTGGGTCATTTGACATAATGAACCCACTCTACAATTTCCTCTCCCTTTCCTCTAGTAATATCATAGCCAGTACTTCAAGAATTCACCCCCCACAGTCAGTCATTGGAAATATAAACAATATTACATTTACATTGTTCACGTGCCTTAGCATGGTAATCATAATTAATGATTAATTACATGATGGGGGAAACAGGGGTATTACAACTATGTGGTCGAGACTCACAGAGAGTGTGACATTTCCACATATATCATTGTCCTAAAAGAACATCACAGACTTCAAGTGGGGAAATATCACATAGTACTTTATCCTTGAAGGGCTTGATGTCGTAGGATAGGCAACATTGTTGGTTGATGCAGATGTCTCGTCCTCATCTCAACCATCTGATGGTGTATTGTTACGAGTGTGGCATCATTCAAATCTTCAATCTCTTGAAAACCTTGGTTGAGATCAGGTTCTTCTAACTCCTACTGTCAACAATGAAATGTAGTGGGGTCCCCCTTACCCACATCTGCGAGTGGAATATGCACTCCCCCTCCTCGGGCTCCTCTGGTTCTTTTCGTTCCATTGTTGTTGTCGCAATGGTAGTAGTGGGTTCTACATCGATGATCTATTTCCCTTTATTGTTCTCTGAATCAAATTCTAAGTCAGGTTCTAATTCTTTTTCTTTGAGCTTGGCAACCAATGACTGTTCTGAGCGACATTCATTGGTGTTGTGCCAGGGTATTTTGTGGAACTCACGCCACTTTGCGGTGTCTTTCTTAGAATTCTCGTTACTCTTCTTTGCCTATGGCTTGGACTAGATCTCTTGAGGTTAGTATTTCATGCTCTATCCTTCATTATGTAAGTTAGGGTTTCATTTTTCATGCTTTTGTTATGGCATATTTGCAAACCTAAACTCTCGCTTACTTCGTTTCTTGAATTTTTGCTCAATTTTGACTACACATTGATAAGCATCTCCCAATGAGGAGATGTCCAAGAAATTCATTTATGTTTGGATGTACCTGTGTAGACCACTGCGGTACTTCAAAACTAGGTGTCACTCAGAGTCTTTCATACCCATATTTGATCAAAAGGTATGAAAGATGTTAGTGTACTTCGGCACCGTCTCGCCTCTTTTCTTACGTAGAGTCGTCCATCTCATGTACTAGTCATCATAGTTTCTAACAGGGTATAAATCCTCCTTGAGGCAATCTACAAAGGCTTTCCAAGTGGGTTCTCTCCCAAATGACATAGATTCATCTACGATGTACCTCTCCCAATAACCTTCTCACCAAGCTCTAACATGGGGAAGGGCTTTAAAGAGCGTGAAGGTGATATTTTCGCTCTCTAAAAAAAATTTGACAAAGCAATAACCTTCTAGAAGATTCAACCATTTTTCTCAAGCATCTACATTTATCTGGCCTTCAAATAAGGGGATATCAAAATTGACTTGTACATTAAAGGGCATCGTACCTCTGAAATGGTTTCTTGTCGAAGATGCCTCGACTTCCATTGATAGTCATTGTAGGATCTGAGAGAAGTTTTCCATCATCTTGCTCCTTTGTCATGCGAGGGCTTCCTCGAGCAACATGTTGAAATGATCTCCTACTCTGTCATATCTCTTCTCTCCTGCAATGTGAGGTCTCTTGGGATGGTGAGAGCGGTTTTCCTCAAGCCAAACTAGCTCGAGACACAATTGTTTATACCATGACCTCATTGGGGAGATGCACTGAGAAACGACAAGGAGAAGAGTGCTCTGATACCACTGATATGGATTATGTTGAGAACAAAATGAGATACAAATGAAAATATAGCATAGAACACAGAAATACAATGAAACCCAACTTCTATTAATGAATATAATAGAAAAACACTATAGAACACAAACTAGCTAGAATGGTGGTAGCTTATCTCTGAAGAGAAAGAAATGCTTGGCTACGCTTCATTTGTAACAAGATTTACATCACACTCCATTTAATTCTTAAAGGACCTCCTTCACCTCAATTATATATGAGAGAGTGAGAAGAGAATAATTCCTATGATGCATGTGGGATAAATTGGTCCAAGTTTACAAAATTCCATAGGCATGTAAAACACTAGAACTTCTCGGGCTATCAACCATCCTAGTACTACTCTAACCAAAGCGTGCTTAACTGCATAGTTCTAATGGGATCCAATGCATTAATGTTATGCTTTAGGCATGTACATAATACCACTAGGAAATCATTACATGATGTTTATAATTAAAAAATGGAGATGGAATTACATTACATTCCCCATCAAAAGGGTGAATATCATGGTTTATCAAAACCACGTGCTTGAAAACATTGACTCAATGGAAAAGGTGGATGGCCACCAAGATCCACATGGATTATTCTTTATTAATAACTCTCCTAACAGTGATTTTCCCTTGAGTTCCCAGTAGTGACATTCCTAGTTACATGTGCCAAAGAGACCTTGATAAATGAATGGCATGTCTGAAAGACTGAGAGAAGTGAAGGGTACATTCATTGGCTTGGGTGGGTCGAGAGGAAGAGAGTTGGTGGAAATTGGGATAGTTGTAGGAGAATTCCAATGGGTTGTGGGATTATCTAAGTTGTGAGTGGAAAGTGAGAGACTCCTTCGTTTTTGGATCCCTAACCCCAACCCTCGGGTGACTTGCTTTTGAGATCCGGAACAACAAGTCTAAGGTTGGGTGGAACGTTCGTCCCAAGCAGAAAGTTGCACAATTGTTTTAAAAGATAAGTGTTTTTATCATGAATCTGAGTTATATTACGAGTTTAATTGTTGTGCGTTCACTCTTTGTTTGAGAATGATTATGTTGTTGGTTGTATTTGAGTTTATTAATCGTATTCATGTTTATTTTAGAATGTTGTATATGCATTTAGTTAATGGTATCAAAAATGGTTAAATATATATGTTTTGGGTAGTTGGTGATCCAGGTGGATATTGGTGGCCACCCAGCTTTTCCAATTGGCTCAAAACAGTTTTCTCACAATTTTGGTAATTTACTATTTTTAGCAATTTTTAACTTCCGGGGCCATTTTGAGGGCCTAAATGAAGGTTTTTTTGGATATAGGTTCTCAATGATATCCAAAGGATTTGATTGAGCCCCAAAAATGAATCTCCTCGACGATAACTTTCCAATGAGCTATCGTGCCCCCAAAACGGAGATCGTATGCCAAAGTTACGCCCTCGAGAAGTTGATACACCAAACTACCCAAAACGAGGTCCACAAAACTATTGGCTTTACATCTTCTGAGGTTAGGGTTTTGGATTTTATTTATGATAAAAATTCCTTTGGAGCATCATTGTAGAATCATATTCTTGTGAATACGAGTAGTCGTCACATCTCTTCTCAGAGACAAGTTGCCACCATTCTAGCGAGTCTTTCACTCTGTATTTTTACAGTCTTTGTACATTCTCGATCATTAATAGAAAATTGTGTATTTCTATATCTTTGTGTTTATAGTTGCATCTCTGATACATTTCTGTTATATTATTGGATATACGAGATATCTTTGTACATTTATTTATTATATCTCCACTCTCATTTCATGCCAAAAATAATCTGGATCAATGGTATCAAAGTATGATGTTCTTGATTGAATTTTTTTTCATTGTATGTCCCCGACGAGGTCCGAGTATAGAAAGCTGGGTCTCGAGCTTGTCTCTATTTAATACAATTGCTCTCGCACACCCAAGAAACCCTCCATGGAGGAAGAAAATAAAAACGACGAAGTAAACAATTCTATCAATATGTTGCTTGAGCAAGCTCTCACGCGACAGAGGGACGAAATGATGGAGAATTTTTCCCACATATTCAACATTTGTCGATAGAAAAAGACACATATTCATCAAACAACCACTTTGGAAGCACCTCTCCTTTCAAGGTACAAGTTAATTTTGACATTCCCGTATTTGAAGGTCAAATAGATGCAAATGCCCTAGACAAATGGTTAAATCTATTAGAAGGTTATTTCTTTGTTCACCATTTTTTAGACAAGGAAAATATCACCTTTGCACTCCTTAAAGATCTCCCCCATGTGAAACATTGGTGGGAAAATTATTGGGAGCAAAGTTCCACAGAAGAGTCTAGAATATATGGGGCCGATCCCACTTGGAATTTTTTTGTGGACACAGTAAAGGAACAGTATTATCATATTGGCAACTATGAGGAGCAGTATATGAGATGGAGGACACTACGGAAAGAGAGGGACCAAGCAGTTTCGGAGTTCACCAATACCTTCCATACCTTGTGCACCAAGTTGAGTATCAAAGACTCTGAACAAAATTTGGTTCTAACATACCGTAGGGCTCTACACAGATGTACATCCAAACTGAAATGGATTTTCTGGACATCTCATCACTCGGTGTTGCTTATCAATATGTTTTTAAAATCAAGCAGAAGTTTAAGCACCAAAACAAACAGGAGTTCGGGTCTACAAATCCGCAACAACCAAAGTATGATGAATACGGCCCTAACAAACAGCTTCCTGAAAACTAGTCTAAGCCACAGGAAAAGAAGGGTCACAAGAAGATGAAGAAGGACACCGAAAAATGGTGTGATTTCCACAAAAGTCTCCGGCACAACACCGATGAATGTCTCTCAAAACAGTCATTGTTGGCCAAGATCAAAGATAAAGAGTCGAACCCTGGTTCAGAATCTGATACTAAAAATACTAGTAAAAGACAAATCATCGATGCAGACCCCACTTCTATTGTCGCGACAGCAACAATTCAACCAGAAGAACCAACAGATCCTGAAGAGGGGGAGTGCCTTTTTCATTCACAGATGTGGGTGAAAGGGACCCTGCTGCATTTTATTGTTGATAGTGGAATCTAGAAGAACCTCATCTCAATAGAGGTCTTCAAATAGTTGGGATCATGGACAACACCACACTCACAACCTACAACATCGGGTGGCTTCATGAGGGATGAGATCTTCATGTCAGCCAGTAGTGTCAATTTTCATATGGAATCCATCCCTTCAAGGATGAGGTATTATGTGATGTTTCCCCACTGGATGTTTGTGATGTTCTCTTGGGCCATCCATATATGTGGAAGCGCCATGTTGTTTATGAGTCTCGACTCTGTAGTGTCATTGTTACTTTGGTGGTTCATCTCTACAGAATATCATAGGTAATTCTCATTATTGTCCCACCTAAACAGTGCTACAAGGTAGTATCTCATACTACAAAAATTAGCTTCTTCACAGTCTGTTCAAAGCGTGAATAGAAGAACATCATTGCAGCCTCAGTCCAAGGACCTTCTATCCAACAGAAGCAAGTCGAAAAGATTGCATGAAAGTGTAAATATTTCTTCTACACACAGGCATATCATGTATCCAGACTAGTTAAAAAGGTCCAACCCTTCCAGCCATAGGTTCGTGACAACCTTCAACAAGCTAAGCAGTGCAACTTCTCCAACAAGGCAAGTACCTCATCAAGATGCAGATTCAACAAACGTTTTTTCCTCTCCCTCGGGCACTCAACGCAATGGAGACAATTTCTTCCTAAGGAGTGAGGATTGATCCAGGTGGATATCTATGGCCACCCACCTTTTCCAACTGGCTCAAAACAGTTTTTTCACAATTTTGGTAATTTACTATTTTTAGCAGTTTTTAACTTCCAGGGCCATTTTGAGGACCTAAATGAATGTTTTTTCTGGATCGAGGCTCTCAATGATAGCCAATGATATTAAATATGTCATTGTATTTTGGCATCGTCTAACCTCTTTTCTTACGTAGATTCATCCATCTCATGTACTAGTCATCATAGTTTCTAACAGGGTAGAAATCCTCCTTGAGAGAATCTACAAAGGTTTCCCAAGTGGGTTCTCTCCCAAATGGCATAGATTCATATGTGATGTACCTCTCCGAGTAACCTTCCCACCAAGCTCTAACATGGGAAGGGATTTAAGGAATGTGAAGGTGATATTTTCGCTCTCTAAAAAAAATTGACAAAGCAATAACCTTCTAAAAGATTCAACCATTTTTCTCAAGAATCTACATTTATCTGGCCTTCAAATAAGGGGATATCAAAATTGACTTGTACATTGAAGGGCATCGTACCTCTAAAATGGTTTCTTGTCAAAGATGACTCAGCTTCCATTGATATTCATTGCAGGATCTGAGAGAAGTTTTCCATCATCTTGTTCCTCTGTCGTGCAAGGGATTCCTCGAGTAACGTGTTGAAAGAATCTCCTAATCTGTCATCTCTCTTCTCTCTCGCAATGGGAGGTCTCTTGGGATGGAGAGAGAGGTTTTCCTCAAGCAAAAATAGCTCGAGACACAACTCTTTATACCATGACCTTATTGGGGACATGCAATGAGAAATGACAAGGAAAAGAGTGCTATGATACCACTGATCTGGATTATGTTGAGAACGAAATGAGATACAAACGAAAATATAGAAGAGAACACAGAAATATAGTGAAACCCAACTTCTATTAATGAATATAATATAAAAACACTATAGAACACAAACTAGCTATAATGGTGGTAGCTTATCTCTGAAGAGAAATAAATGCTTGGCTACGCTTCATTTGCAACAAGATTTATATCACACTCCATTGCATTCTTAAAGGACCTTCTTCACCTCAATTATATATGAGAGAGATAAGAGAATAATTCCTATGATGCATGTGGGATAAATTGGTCCAAGTTTACAAAATTCCACAGACATGTAAAACACTAGAACTTATCGGGCTATCACCCATCCTAGTACTACTCTAACTGAAGCGTGTTTAACTCCATAGTTCTAATGGGCTCCAATGCATTAATGTTATGCTTTAGGCATGTACATAAGACCACTAGGAAATCATTACATGATGTTTATAATTAAAAGATGGAGATGGAATTACATTACATTCCCCATCAAAAGGGTGAATCTCATGGTTTATCAAAACCACATGCTCAAAAAAATTGATTCAATGGAAAAGGTGGATGGCCACCAAGATCCACATGGATCATGATTTATTAATAGTTCTCCTAATAGTGATTTTCCCTTGACTTCCCAATAGTGAGATTCCTAGTTACATGTGCCAAAGAGACCTTGATAAATTAATGGGATGTTTGAAAGACTGAGAGAAGTGAAGGATACATTCATTGGGTTGGGTGGGTCGAGAGGAAGAGCGCTGGTGGAAATTGGGATAGTTGTAGGAGAATTCCAATGGGTTGTGGGATTATCTAAGTTGTGAGTGAAAAGTGAGAGACTCCTTCGTTTTTGGATCCCTAACCCCAACCCTCGGGTGACTTTCTTTTGAGATCCGGAACATCAAGTCTATGGTTGGGTGGAATGTTTGTCCCAAGCAGCAAGTTGCACAATTTATTTAAAAGATAAGTGTTTTATCATGAATCTGATTTATATTACGAGTTTAATTGTTGTGCGTTCACTCTTTTTTGAGAATGATTATGTTGTTGTATTTGAGTTTATTAATCGTATTCATGTTTATTTTAGAATGTTGTATATGCAGTCAGTTAATGGTATCAAAAATGGTTAAATATGTATGATTTGGGTAGTTAGTGTTCCAGGTGGATATTGGTGGCCACCCACCTTTTCCAACTGGCTCAAAACAGTTTTCTCGCAATTTTGGTAATTTACAATTTTTAGCAGTTTTTAACTTCCGGGGCCATTTTGAGGGCCTAAATGAAGGTTTTTTCTGGATAGAGGTTCTCAATGATATCCGAAGGGTTTGATTGATCCCCACAAATGAAGCTTCGTTATGATACCTTTCCAACGAGCTATCGTGCGCCCAAAATGGAGATCGTATGCAAAAGTCACGCCCCCGGGAAGTTTATACACTAAACTACCCAAAACGGGGTCAACAAAACTATTGGATTTTCATCTTCTGGAGTTAGGGTTTTGGATTTTATTTATGATAAAAATGTCTTTGGAGCATCATTGTAAAATAATATTCTTACGAATGCGAGTAGCCGTCACATCTCTTCTCAGAGATAAGTTGCCACCATTCTAGCGAGTCTTTCACTCTGTATTTTTACAGTCTTTGTACATTTTCGCTCATTAATAGAAAATTGTGTATTACTGTATCTTTGTGTTTATGGTTACATCTCTGATACATTTATGTTATATTATTGGATATCTAAGATATCTCTGTACATTTATTTATTATATCTCCACTCTCATTTTGTGCCAAAAATAATCTAGATCAATGGTATCAGGGCATGTTGCTCTTGATCGATTTTTTTTTCAGTGCATGTCCCCGACGAGGTCCGAGTATAGAAAGTTGTGTCTCAAGCTTGTCTCTCTTGAATACAATCTCTCTCTCATGCCAAAGAAACCCTCCATGGCAGAAGAAAATAAAAATGATGGAGAAAACGATTTTATCAATATGTTGCTTGAGCAAGCTCTCACGCGACAGAGGGACGAAATGATGGAGAATTTTTCTCGCATCCTTCAATGCCTGCCGATAGAAACATGTGCATATTCATCAAACAACCACTTTGGAAACACCTCTCCTTTCAAGGTACAAGTTAATTTTCATATTCCCGTATTTGAAGGTCAAATAGATGCGGATTCCCTAGACAAATGGTTAAATCTGTTAGAAGGTTATTTCTTTGTTCACCATTTTTCAGACAAGGAAAATATCACCTTTGCACTCCTTAAAGCTCTCCCCCATGTCAAACATTGGTGGGAAACTTACTAGGAGCAAAGTTCCATGAAATATTCTAGAATATATGGGGTCGATCCCACTTGGTATTTTTTTGTGGATGCGGTAAAGGAACAATATTATCTTGTTGGCAATTATGAGGAATAGTATATGAGATGGACCACACTGCAGCGAGAGAGGGGCCAAGCAGTTTCAGAGTTCACCAATATCTTCCATAACTTGTGCACCAAGTTGGGTATCAAAGACTCTGAACGACATTTGGTTCTGAAATACCATGGGGCTCTACACAGATGTGCATCCAAACTGAAATGGATTTTCTGGACATCTCATCACTCGGTGTTGCTTATCAATATGTTGTTAAAATCAAGAAGAAATTTAAGCACCAAAACAAACAGGAGTCCGGGTCTACAAATCCACAACAACCAAAGTATGATAAAGATGGTCCTAACAAACTGCTTCCTGAAAACCAGTCTAAGCCACAGGAAAATAAGAGTCACAGGAAGAGAAAGAAGGACACCGAAAAATGGTGCGATTTCCACAAAAGTCTCTGGCACAACACCGATGAATGTCTATCAAAACAGTCATTGGTGGCCGAGATCAAAGACAAGGAGTTGAACCCTAGTTCAGAATCTGATACTGAAAATACTAGTAAAAGACAGATCATCGATGCAGACCCCACTGCTATTGTTGCGACCGCAAAAATTCAACCAGAAAAAGCAACAGATCCTGAAGAGGGGGAGCTCCTTTTTCATTCATAGATGTGGGTGAAAGGGACCCCGCTACATTCTATTGTTGATAGCGGAAGCCAAAAGAACCTCATCTCAGCAAAGGTCGTCAAACAGTGGGGATTATCGACAACACCACACCCATATCCATACAACACCGGGTGGCTTCGTGAGGGACGATATCTTCATGTCATCTAGTAGTGTCGATTGTCATACGGAATCCATCCCTTCAAGGATGAGGTATTATGTGATGTTTTCCCACTGGATGTTTGTGATGTTCTCTTGGGCCATCCATATATGTGGAAGTGCCATGTTGTTTATGCGTCTCGATGATCTGAATTTATGCAGGAACGCAACAGAATACACAAATCACCATGAATACAAAGATGTAGTGGAAATAACACTTCATTTCATTAATATCAAAGAACTGAAATTTGTTTACAGACAGAATGGAAATAAACTAGCTAGGGCGTTGGTAGCTTATCTCTGAGAAGAGATGTGGCGGCTACAGGGCTCTGAACTCTGTGTTATAATGAGGCTCGAAGACCTATATATTATTGAGAAACAATGGAAACCCTAAACATCCAAAAACCTAACCCTAGGAAATGAAATGCCAGAATATGGGCCCCGTCGGGGTAAATTGGTACATCAATTTCTCGGGGTCGTAACTTTGGCATACTATATTCGTTTGACACACATGATACATCGTTAGAAAGATTTATCTGAGGACTACATTGCTGATAGTGAATATCAAGTTTTGAACAAACTTATATTTTTTGGAGGTTTAATGCCCAAAAAATGTCGTTTAGGGCCTCAAAACAGCTCTGGAAGTTCAAGACCCGAAAAAATGCCAAAAATAGTAAATTGTGAAACAATTAAGGAAACTGAAAAACTGAAAGAAAAAATGGTGGGGGTCCAAGTGGAATAGGCGGGTGGCCACCAATATCCACCTGGATCACTCGACCATGTAGTGTCATTGTTACTTTGGAGGGTCATCTCGACCATGTGTTGAATGCGCTCAATGACGTTGTTCGCCTTGGTAGCTTCAAATTGTACATGAGCCGAATCAGCCTGAGTAGATGCAAAGGGCATGGCTACATCAATGGTACATAATGGTTGGAATCCCAAGCCCACATGAAAGGGGTTGTGTTCGGTTGAGTTGTGGAGGGCTCGGTTATAGCTATGTTGTACATAGGCGAGGTTCTATGTGCAAGGATTCTTTGAGTTGTACATGCGCAAAATGTGTATGATCATCCTGTTGACGACCTATGTCTGGCCATCAGTTGGGGGATGGAAATTTGTGGACTTGGTGAGCTTGGTGTCCAACATTGACCAGATTCTGGACCAAAATGTACTGAGTAACCTACTATCATGATCTGAGATGATAGATTGTGGGATCCCAAAGTGTACCCACACTCGTTCAAAGAAAAGTTTAGCAGTGGCTTCTGCTGTGATATTCTTCTTGCAGGCCGCCATAATGGCCATCTTCGAGAATATGTCGAAAACCATGAAAACATAGTCGTTTCCATGCTTAGTAGAAGGAAGGCCCAACATGTAATCCATGGAGATGGGTTCCCAAGGTTGACTAGGGGTAGGCAGCGGAGTATAGAGGTCTTGCTTCTTGATGGTCGGTTTGGCAATGGCGTGGGTAGTGTAGGATTTGATGTACTTCCTGACATCTCGTCGAAGGTTTGGCCAATAGAAATACTTCTGAAGTACTACCACTATTTTCTTGACCCCGAAATTCCCTGTGACCCGACTGTAGTGCGCTTCCCAAATCATCTTGGCACGCTCGCTTGAAGGAACACAAAGGTGTCCCAGGTGACATAGTAGTGCATCCTGGAGGTGAAAATTTGGAACTAGGTTACCCTCCAAGGGTGTCGTGTATGTGTGGTTGAATTCTGGATCGCTCTTGTAGAGAAGCAGCCAATCAGAAGTCTCATTCCCACAAGAGTTGAGCACTGTGGTTATCGCCACGATCGGTGGTCGGCTGAGGCAGTCTGCAACATTATTGGTGCTTCCCTTCTTGTACTTGATGTTCAAATGAAATTGTTGCAGATATGTGGACCACTTCTTATGGCGATCATTCTGCAACTTTCCTTGTGTCTATATGAACTGCAGGGGTCGGTGGTCTGTGTGGATGATCGTTTCCTTCTCCAAAATGTAATGCTTCCAATGTCGGCAAGCCTACACAATGGAATACATTTCTTTGTCATAAGTGGGATAATTTCGAACTGTGTTGGACAATGTCGCACTGTGATATGCCATTGGATGCCTCTGTTGAGTAAGAACTTCCCCAATAGCATAGTCAGAGGCATATGTCTCGATCTCAAATGGTTGTTGCAAGTATGGTAATGTGAGCACTGGGGCACAGCAGAGGTGATGTTTCAATTCTATGAACGCCTTATGTTGATATTTCGACCAACATAATTTTTCTTTCACTCCTCCCTTAGTGACTTGACTCAAGGGCCAAGTGTTATGAGAGAATCCCAACATGAACTTGCGGTAGAAATTAGCAAGACCCAGAAAGATGTGAAGCTCTATTAAAGTGGTCGGGGCTGGCCAATCCCAGATGACTTGGATCTTGGTTGGATCCACATGCACCCCACGCTCATCAATAATGTATCCCAGATACTAAACCTGGCTCATGCCAAAAGTGCACTTCTCCAAATTGGCACACAACTTGTGTTTCTGCAGTGTTTGGAGGACATGTCGGATGTGGTGGAGGTGCTCTTCCCAAGTCTGGATGAAGATCAGGATGTCATCCAAGTACACTACTACAAATGAGTTGATGAATGGCCACAAGATGTCGTCCATCAGCCTCATGAAGGTTGTGGGAGCATTCATCAACCTGAAAGGCATGACCAACCATTCAAAAAGGCCCTCCTTGGATTTGAAGGTAGTCTTCCACACATCATATGGTTCGATTAGTACCTGGTGATACCCGGACTTCAAGTCGATCTTGCTGAAATATTTTTCCCCTCTGAGTTGGTCCAGAAGGTCACCAATCTATGGGATCGAGTACCTATTTCAGACAGTGATCTTTTCCAGCGCCCAATAGTCAATACAGAGTCTCCAAGTCCCATTCTTCTTCTGCACCAACACGATCGGGCTCCCACAGGGTAATGAACTTGGTCGGATGTGACTTTTCTACAGCAACTCCTGGATCTACCTCTTGATTTCATTGTTCTTCATAACAAAGCGTTGATAGATCGATCCATTGGGCGCACCTAGGGTCAGATCGATGGGGTGTTTGACCTGATAGTGTAGAGGCACCCCTGCAGGCGAGGTGAAGATGTCCCAGTACTCCTCCACAACCTTGTCCATTGGTTTTTGTCATGTGGACGAGCCCTATCTAGAGATCGTGGCCACAATATTCTTCTTGCCCTGAAGGCAAATCATCAGGAAAACAAATTTCTCAGTTTTGGAAATGAGCTTACTGCATTGTTTTGCAGTAACCAAAGAGATAATGGCAGGCGGTGGTACCTCTGTTATCCTGTACAACTTATTTCCCAAGGTAACAATAACAGTGTGAGGGAGAGGCTCATACACAGTATGTCGCTTCCACAAGTACGGTTGGCCTAATAATACATCACAAACATCAAGAGGAGCAATGTCACATAATACCTCATTGGTGAAGGGTTTGATGATGTATGGAAGGCGGCACTGCTAGCTGACGCGGAGATCCCATACTTGGTGAAACCACCCGATGGTGTATAGATGTGGGTGTGTTGTGGTCGGTAAGCCCAACCACTTCACAACCTTTGCTGAAATGAGGTTATTTTGGCTACCACTGTCGAAAATGAACTGTAGCGGGGAACCCTTTACCCACATCTAGGAGTGGAAGAGACGCTCCTCCTCCTCTGGATATTTTGTTTCTTCCTTTTGGATCTTCGTGGTGGAAATGGTGGCATGGGGCTCTGCATCGTAAATATTCTTCCCTCTTTCATTCCCCTTCTCGAGTTCTGATTCAATGTCGGAGCATCCATCTGATTCAGAAGCCCTCATCTCAGCTACTAGTGATTGTTTGGCCCGACACTCACTTGTGTTGTGAGTGGATATCTTATGGAACTCACACCACTTGCATGTGTCATTCTTCGTCTTCGTGGTGTTGTTCTTTTCTTGTGGATTTGGTAGGTTGTCTTGAGCCACCATGCCTTGTCTTTGTCCTTTTTTCTTCGGTTTGGGGGCACCTTTCGCTTGCTTTTGATTCATAGATCCAAAGTCTCACTTCTTCTATTTGATTTTCTGCTCAATCTTGGCAGTATACCGATATGTCGTACCAAGCGAGGAGATGTCGAGGAACTCCATTTCCTCCTTAATGTATCTGTGCAGACAACTGTGGTACTTCATCACCAAATGTTTCTCTGAATCTTTGATACCCAACTTTGTGCGCAAGGTATGGAACAGGTTCGTCAGCTCGTGCACATCTTGATCCCTTTGTTGCCGCAGTGTAGTCCATTGTATGTACTTGTCCTCATAGCTCCCCACAGGATAATATTGTTTCATGATGGCATCTCGGAAAGAATTCCAAGTGGGTACGGTCGAGAACAGAGAGGGTTCCTCCTCATCATTTTTATCACAGTAGGTTTCCCACCAGTCCTTGACATGGGAGGCGGCTTTGAGCAGTGAAAAAAATAATCTTCTCCCGGTCGGAAAAGTCATGAACCGATAAATATCCTTCTAATAGATTCAACCATCTATCTACGGCGTCTGCATCTATTTGGCCATCAAATATGGGAATGTCAAAGTTTACTTGTACCTTAAAAGGGGTTGCACCTCCAGAGTGGTTGTTGGATGCAAATGCATCGCTAGTGGGCGATCGTTGAAGGATCTGGGCGAAGTTATCCATCATCGGATTCCTTTGTTTTTCAAGGGCCGCCTCGAGCAATATTTTGATAGGATCTCATGCTCCCTTGTCTTTCTTTTTGTCCCCCATGGGTGGTCGTCAGGGTTTGTGAGGATGATCTTGCAAAGGTTCAACCAGATCGAGCCCTAACTCCTTATACCCCAACCTCGTTGGGGACATGCAAAGAAGGATCGTAAAAGAGCAGACCGCCCTGATTTCATTGTTCTCCAAAATAGAGCGCTGATAGATCGGTCCATTGAGTAGCGGTGCACCTGGGGTTAGATCGATGGGGTGTTTGACCTGATAGTGCAGAGGCACCCCTGCGGGCGAGGTGAAGATGTCCCAGTACTCCTCCACGACCTTGTCCATTTGTTGTTGTCGTGCGGATGAGCCCTATCTAGAGGTTGTGGCCACAATATTCTTCTTTCCCTGAAGGCGTATCATCAGGAAAACAAATTTCTCGATTTTGGAAATGAGCTTACTGCATTGTTTTGCAGTAACCAAAGAGATAATGGCAGGCAGTGGTACCTCTGTTATCCTGTACAACTTATTTCCCAAGGTAACAATAACAGTGTGGGGGAGAGACTCATACATAGTATGTCGCTTCCACAAGTACGGCTAGCCTAATAATACATCACAAACATCAAGAGGAGCAATGTCACATAATACCTCATTGGTGAAGGGCTTGATGATGTAGGGAAGGCGGCACTGCTAGCTGATGCGGAGATCCCATCCTTGGTGAAACCACCCGATGGTGTACGGATGTGGGTTTGTTGTGTTCGGCAAGCCCAACCGCTTCATGACCTCTACTGAAATGAGGTTCTTTTGGCTACCACTGTCGAAAATGAACTGTAGCGGGGAACCCTTTACCCACATCTGGGAGTGGAAGAGACGCTCCTCCTCCTCTAGATATTTTGTTTCTTCCTTTTCGATCTTCGTGGTGACAATGGTGGCATGCGGCTCCACATCGATAATCTTCTTCCCTCCACCATTCCCCTTCTTAGGTTCTGTTTCAATGTCAGAGCATCCATCTGATTCAGAAGCCCTCATCTCAGCTACTAGTGATTGTTTGGCCCGACACTCACTTGTGTTGTGAGTGGAGCTCTTATGGAACTCACACCACTTGCATGTGTCATTCTTCAGCTTCGTGGTGTTGTTCTTTTCTTGCAGATTTGGTAGGTTGTCTTGAGCCGCCATGCCTTGGATTTGTCCTTTGTTCTGCAGTTTGGGGGCACCTTTCGCTTGCTTTTGATTCATAGATACAAAGTCTCGCTTCTTCTGTTTGATTTTCTGCTCAATCTTGGCAGCATACCGGTATGTCGTACCAAGCGAGGAGATGTCGAGGAACTCCATTTCCTCCTGAATGTATATGTGCAGGCAACTGCGGTACTTCATCACCAAATGTTTCTCTGAATCTTTGATACCTAACTTTGTGCGCAAGGTATGGAACAGGTTCGTCAGCTCATGCGCATCTTGATCCCTTTGTTGCCGCAGTGTAGTCCATTGTATGTACTTGTCCTCATAGCTCCCCACAGGATAATATTGTTCCTTGATGGCGTCTCGGAAAGAATTCCAAGTGGGTACGGCCGAGAATAGAGAGGGTTCCTCCTCATCCTTTTTCTCACAGTAGGTTTCCCACCAATCATTGACATGGGGGGCGGCTTTGAGCAGTGAAAAAAATAATCTTCTCCCGATCAAAAAAGTCATGAACCGATAAATATCCTTCTAATAGATTCAACCATCTATCTACAACGTCTGCATCTATTTGGCCATCAAATATGGGAATGTCAAAGTTTACTTGTACCTTAAAAGGGGTTGCACGTCCAGAGTGGTTGTTGGATGCAGATGCGCCGCCAGTGGGCAATCGTTGAAGGATTTGGGCGAAGTTATCCATCATCGCGTTCCTTTGCTTTTCAAGGGCCTCCTCGAGCAATATTTTGATAGGATCTCATGCTCCCTCGTTTTTTTTTTCATCCCCCATGGGTGGTCGTCAGGGTTTGCAAGGCTAATCTTGCAAAGGTTCAACCAGATCGAGCCCTAACTCCTTATACCCCGACCTCGTTGGGGACATGCAAAGAAGGATCGACAAAAAGCAGACCGCCCTGATACCACTGATCTGAATTTATGTAGGAATGCAAAAAAATACACAAATCACCATGAATACAAAGATGCAGCAGAAATAACACTTCATTTCATTAATATCAAATAACTGAAATTTGTTTACAGACAGAATGGAAATAAACTAGCTAGGGCGTTGGTAGCTTATCTCTGAGAAGAGATGTGGCAGCTACAGGCCTCTGAACTCTGTGTTACAATGAGGCTCGAAGGCCTATATATTATTGAGAAACAATGGAAACCCTAAACATCCAAAAACCTAACTCTATGAGATGAAACGCAAGAATATGGGCCACATCGGGGTAAATTGGTACATCAATTTCCCGGTGTCTTAAATTTGGCATACTATCTATGTTTGACGCACATGATACATCGTTAGAAAGATCAATCCAAGGACTACATTGCTAACAGTAAATATCAAGTCCGGAACAAACTTGTATTCATCGGAGATTTAATGCCCAGAAAACATTGTTTAGGGCTTCAAAACAGCTCCGGAAGTTTAGGCCCCGAAAAACTACCAAAAATAGTAAATTGTGCAACAATTAAGGAAATTGAAAAACTAAAAGAAACAATGGTGGGGGTCCAAGTGGAATAGGCGGGTGGCCACCAATATCCACCTGAATCACTCGACCATGTAGTGTCATTGTTACTTTGGAGGGTCATCTCTACAGAATACCATAGGTAATTCTGACTATTGTCCCACCTAAACAGTGTTGCAAGGTAGTGTCTCATACTACAAAATTCATCTTCTTCACAGTCTGTTCAAAGTGTGAACAGAAGAACACCACTACAGCCTCAGTCCAAGCACCTTCTATCCAACAGAAGCAGGTCAACAAGATTGCAGGAAAGTGTAAAGATTCCTTCTGCACATAGGCATATCATGTACCCAGACTGGTTAAAAAGGTCCAACCCTTCTAGCCATGGGTTTGTGACAACCTTCAACAAGCTAAGCAACGTAACTTCTCCAACAAGGCAAACAGTTCATCAAGATGCAGATTCAACAAACGTTTTTTCCTCTCCCTCGGGCACTCAACGCAATGGAGACCATTTCTTCCTAAGGAGGGAGGATTGATCTAGGTGGATATCGGTGGCCACCCACCTTTTCCAACTAGCTCAAAACAGTTTTCTCGCATTTTTGGTAATTTACTATTTTTAGTAGTTGTTAACTTCCAAGGCCATTTTGAGGGCCTTAATGAATGTTTTTCTGGGTCAAGGTTCCAAATGATAGTCGAGGCTCTAATTGAGCCCCCAAAATATATCTCCTCGACGGTACCTTTCCAATGAGCTATCGTGCGCCCCAAACGAAGATCGTATGCCAAAGTTACGCCCCCGAGAAGTTGATACACCAAACTACCCAAAACGGGGTCTACAAAATTGTTGGCTTTTCATCTTCCAAGGTTAGGGTTTTGGATTTTCGTTGATACACCAAACTACCCAAAACGGGGACTACAAAATTGTTGGCTTGTAAAATCATCTAGGGAATTTTATTTTTATGTGTATTTTCGCTTGTAATGATTTTATTTTTATGTGTATTTTCGCTTGTAATGAGCCTCAACGAGGATAGGGAACATTACAGTCTTAGCATGGTAATTTCTAGAAACTCAAAAATAACAAGGCATCAAAAGTAACTTTCCAATACATATAGGCTAGAAGTCATTACAACATACTCATTTTAAGCTTTATTTATGTCATTATGAGAATTGAACCTAGGTGGGGAGGATAACAATCATTCCTCACAACAAGCCAACCTACAACCAATTAACAATATTGATGTATTTTTAATGTGGAAATCATGTATGATATGATTATAAATAGGCTCAATAGAAAGTTTGGACATTTATTTTTAGGATGATATTTTGACTTGAAGGTCAAACTAATTGACTTGGCAATTGGGTTTGGACAATTATTTTTTCACCCGGAAATGTTTGTTTTGTTTATATATTTGTTTAGTGTAGTCAAATTAATTATTTTTTCACATGGAAATACTTGTTTTGTTATATATTTATTGATTATTATATTCATATGAATGTACATTCAATACCCTTACCGTTCCAAGGTTCCAATACGCCTGGTGTATTTTTGCAATAGGGTTTTGTATTGCATATGAGGTAATGAATGTATTCTGTATTCCGGCGTTTGATACCGGGTACTTAAATCCCCCGCTGAAATTGCTGAAAGTTACAATTTATAATTACTGAAATTGCAGTTTTGAAATAAATTGGAATTATTGAAATCTCAGTTTTACAATGAAAATTTATAATTACGGAAATTGCAATTTTACAATAAATTAATAAATTGTAATTACTTAAATGGCACTTTTATAATGTAGGGGTTTTATGGCTATTACTCAGTGAAGATTTAATGACCTTTGTTTCAGTGATAACCAGATTTAAAGACCTTTTTGTTCAATGATGATTTAATGATCTTCAATGATGACCTGATTTAATGACTATTATTTTTGCATAGAGTTAATAGGTTCAGGATCCTTCAAGTTATTAATATTAATAACATTGGTAAATAATTTTATTTTTTTAGTAAATTTGTTATAAGATTTATTTTAACTTAGGATTTATTAAGTATTATTGAGAGATAAAATCTCTAAAAATGTAAATATTTTTTTAGAATGTAAAATTTAAGAAAAGTTTATACTTCAAAAGATTTGATCCTTCTTAAACTTGATAAATCAAGATTTAAAAATAAATATAAACTTATTTATTGTTTACTTAATTTTTGGTATTCATTCTAATTTTACAATTAAAATTATATTTAATTGTAATCTTATATTTAATTGTATTTAGTTATATCTCCCAATTCCACTGAAAAATACCAAAACTACCTAAACATAAAACATTTATATGATGTTTGTGTATGTCTACATTCCTAGCATTAGAGTTTTATATTGCATCTGAGGCACTACCTGCTGTGATATCTCTGGGTTCCCATAATGTGGGTTTCATCGTAACTGTATGGCTACGCTTTTTTTCTAATATTTAGTGCACGCTACATCGTAACTGTACGGCTACGTTTTTTTTTTTAATATTTGGTGCACCCTATGTTTTAAATGTTTTTGTGGGGTTTTATATTGTATATGGATCATTGTAAGATTGTATAGCTGTCATGTTAGTCTAGTTTAAATATGTGGTGAATTTGGTATTTTTGATAATTTAAAATAATGGAAAGAAATATGTGTATTTTTTATATTAAATTTAGTAAGAATTAGTTTAGATGGATGAAATTCTACATAATTATGCAGATTTGCACAGTTTAAGATTTATGGATAAAAATTATATAAAGAGTTTATATCCAAATATCTCAATGAGCATTGTATATATTAATTGTTAACTTTGTAAAATTTAAATTGTAATAAGGGTATTAGAGAGGGTTGAATCAATTTTTATATTAAAAATTGATTTGAACAATTTAAAAAATTATTGAAATCAATGTGTATTTATGAATAACAACTATTAATAACTATTCTCATTATAGTGTTAATAAGTATGTAGGGTTGATTAAACTTTTCCCACAGTTTTGTTGATGTTGTCATTTTTCTTGGTTACAACTATAATGTAGGTCTAGTTTTGAACTCCAATTTTATCTCTAAACTCATCAATTTTATCTCTGAACTCATCAATGGTGATCATCGCATGAGGGGGCGCCACCCTGTAATATCCCCAGTTTTAATCCCATCTCCATGAATTATAATGTAATTGTACAAATGTGATTTAGGTTGGTGAGCCAATGTATTAGGGTGAGGAGCCTCTATTGATTAAATGTGGCCAAAGGTCGAACGATATATTATGTGCATTGAAATAATTAATAAAAATAGTAATCGTTGGCTTCGATATGAAAGGGATGAAGAACAACGGGGGGTTATAATTCCACAAGAGAGAGGGGGTCCAAGGGGGAATTACTCATGGGTATTAATCCTAACCCACATTCCTGATTTATATTCATCATCGTGTATAAACCTTCTATTTTTCTTTGAGTGTTTCTAAATCCAATCATGAAATTCATATAAGAGGGTGAGTGTGAGGAGTCACATCCCATAGTTATTGGAGAGCATGGGCATGAGTATAATCATCTAGAGGAAGAGTGTAAGTCAAGTCATGCAAGAAAGAAAAGAGAGAAAATTTGTATGGTCAAGGGGGCATATTTTAGACAATCATTGTTGGCACACTTGTTTATACTGAGAGGGGGGGTGAATCAATATAGGACTATTTTTATTTTTCTTTCAATCTTTAATAATTTATTACTTCATCAGTCATAAGTAACATATTATCCATAGTGCACGAATATTTAATGTGGGAACCCAAATGGGAGAAAACCACAAAAAAAATTGTATAATATCTTGTAGGCACCAACCTACTTTTACAATGCTTGCCACCAACTTGTAGAAGACATTGATCTCCTCTCCTGAGCACCAACTCATAAATAATGAACTTGCAGACACCAACCTGCAAGAGACACCAATCCCCTTGAATGAGCACCAACTCAGTTCTCCATGTAGGCACCAACCTATAGCTACTATATTTGCAAGCACCCACATGCAAGAGACACCAATCCTCTTAGATGAGAACCAGCTCAACAAAAATGTTTGCATACACCAACCTGCAGGAGACACCAATCCCCTTGGTTGAGCACCAACTCAACACTTCTTGAATATACCAATCTTTACCCGAAACATCAATCTCCTCAAGTTGTTAACAAACCCATATTATTTCTTTCCTTCAATCCTTCACTTGCATAAGTATGTTGCTCTGTCTCTGTTGTCACAGTTCTCAATCTACATAGTTTCATAAGTTCCTTTGTCCTTACGCATCCCAACCACCCTTAGACAAGTACATTTTTCTTTCTATTGTTTTCTCGATCCTGAGAACCCCATAGCTCATCTTCCTTATTAGTGGCTTACTTCCACAACAATTACATCTTTCATGATTGGTTCTGCAATTTTAGAACTCCACTTTCTCCCATTATTTTTCAATTCTACACTTGCACACCTAAAATGGACTCAAGCATCGTTATTTATACATTCCATGCTTCCATGGATTTGTCCACATACAAAAGTACATCCATCAAGTCAACTCCATATCTCCTCAAAATTGGGTTGTGGCATTCCTTAGAAACTGGCATAGACCCCCTTTTGGTTTCATGTGTGATCTACTTGTTGGTCCCTATGTATAGGTGTTAATGAATAGCTAATGCCGGATCGTCCCTTGGAACAAGTCACAACCATCAATATGTTCTTTACTCATCAAAACATACACCACAACCTCAATGCTCAGTATTCATCTGATCTTTCCATGTTTTGATCTCGTCCATTGATTTCTTCTTAGCATATCGGGACCACGTGCAAACTACAATGCACAATTGTCGTTTGATTGTCTTCTCAAATTAAATCTCAGTCGTTCATCTATTTCATTGTCCTCCAAAACACACAATATGCCCTCAATGCTTAGTAGTTGTCCAATCTATCCTTGATTTGATCTTGATCGTTGATCTCCTTTTAGCATATCGAAACCACGTGTAACCACACGACATAGCCACCATCTTATCTAGATATTCATTCAATCACGGATATTGATATACTTATCTATCCTCAAGAATACACCATGCAACCACAATGCACAACAGTCGTTGGATTGTCTTCTCAATTAAATCTTAGTCATTGATCTCATTCACTGCCATCAATACACATAGAAAAGCTTCAATGCTCATCAATAGTTTGATCATCCTTGATTACAACACAACCTCCAATCTGATTCCCTGTCCATTTCAACACGTAACACGTCTTTGATGCATGGTCATCGTCCAATCTAGTCCTTAATTGAATCTCCACCGTCGATCTACTCACTACTCATGCTTAGAAATTTTCTTGAAGTCTCACGTTAGGTTCATGAGTCTAAGGCATATCTCTTCATACCTTTGTGACCTCCAAATTTCACCCTCAAGTTCCACCGTACTCATTTAACACCTATACTTAGAAGTATTTCCAATCATTTCTCCGCGGGTCTAAGACATATGTTTTCATACTTTTGCGACCTCCAGAAGTCACCTTTGTGTTCCGCCGCACTCACTTTGTACCCATACTTAGAAACTTTTCTAATTATTTCATTGTGAGCCTGTGAGACATCATGATTCATTGAATCTCTCACCCTCAGGGCAATCTGATCTGTGACATGTGGAAACCTCTTGATTTGTTGGATCTCTCACCTTTTGGGTCGTCTAATTTGTTCTCCATACTTAGCCATTTTTTTGAACTCTCACCATGGGTTTGCGGTATCTTTGTTCTTTTCTTATTTATGACCTCATCCATCCGATTGATCCACCATACTTAGTCAATTTTCAAGGTCTCATCGCATCTGATTGGCTCTCCATGCTTAATCAATTTTCAAGATGATCATCGTGGGTTCATAGGTTACAACATTTCCCCAATTCTTGTGGATTTGTTTGTCTTACCAATTCTTGATACTTAGTCAATTTCATCATGCTCGACAATCTCTTTAGTACTTGGTCATTTCTTCATTGTTTCCTCATACTTAGCCAATTTTCATAGATCGCACCATGGGTCCACGGGTCTACAACATTTCTCAGACTCTATTTGTGACCTCGTCCATCCGATCAATTCTTGACACTTAGTCAATTTTTCGAACTCCTCCGTGGGTGTCCCAAACTTAGTCGATTTTCCAATATCTCACAGTGGGTCGACGAGTCTCCCATACTTGGTCAATTTTTTACCTTCTTATCATTGGTTCACAGAGCATCCTCATCCATTATTTTATTGTCGACTCCATCCATTCGACCGATCCAATCTTCATACTTAGCCATTTTTTAAGACATCAACCAATTCTTGGTACTTAGTCATTTTTCCAATATCTCACCACGGGTCTGCAGGTTCACGCTCTCATATTCCCGATTCGTCATCATGCTCACTATTTCCGCGATGTTTGATCCTAAGTAATTTTTCTATATCTCTTTTGTTGATGTAGAGGATGAGGTGGCTTCCATGTGGGCATCTCCTTCTATACACTAGATGTGGCATCGTTACAAGGTACTACATGTGACATAACTCACGTGGACTTCCTTTGATGTGGCATTCATCTGACTGGACATGTGGCGTTGATGTGGTCGTTATCATGATGCTGACGTGGTTGGGCTCACCCACCAAGTCTCGGATCCCAATAATCGATCTAACTGTTGATCTTTAGAGATGAACGGTCAGGATCTAATCACTCAAAAAGTAATCCTTTGCGTAAGGTTCCATATCTCTTTTGCTCGCTTTCATTCAAACTAAGTGATATCATCATTTCATTATAAACCCTTTTGATCGTGATTTCCCAATGAATGTGTGATACATTGATTTCTCCATTTCTTCAGTCTTCCATAAATCGTGACTACTTTGCAACAAAACTCTTCCACGGGGTTGTCTCATCCAACCTAATCCTCTTCTGTAGTCTTCTCACCACGGAGTTATCTTCATTCATCTTCCAATTTCACCATAGTTGCATGACACAATTTCTTTCGGGATGATTGTTTGCAATCGTCATGTCTTCATACAAAACTTCATTTCTTCATGGAATATTATCAATGCGCAAAACACATTCTCTTCATCCTCTGTCTGGTTTGATCCTTGGACTTGTTAGAACTTGTTCCTTGATTGTTTCGTTCCTCTTTCCTTCATTCACATATATCCATACATGGTACTCAACTTTATATGTCTGGTTTGATTTGCAATATGGACACTTCTTGATCTCCTCTTTGGATGTAGTAGTTTGGATTCTTCCTCGATCTACTCTTCTCCCTATCATTGAAAACAATCAACCTCCCCCTACCTGTGATATCAATGACATCCTTTGACATCAATGACAACACAATTTTCAACAAAATCCACCTTTGTCATTGATGGAAACATGTATATCTTTCTGCAAATATCCCCTTGTCTCGACACTGCAAACATTCTCATGTCTATGTACTCTCCCCATTTGACATCAATGGCAAAGGGATTCTCTCCCCTTCACATTGTACTCTTTATTATTTGTTCTGCAACCAACACCTTCTTGTTTTTTTGCAGCTCCACCTGAGCTTGTGCTTCTCCATGAAAACTTTCATTACCTCCTTGTTCTTTGTCTGCAGACTCCTTTTGGTAAAAACTATCGTCATCAATATTCTTTTGACATAATGAGTCACTTCATACACCCAACTGCAAAGGTTTATATCAACATACTCATTACATATTTATTTATTAATTGTATTTTTCTTCCAATTGATTGAGGCGCATAACCACATGAGTCGTATATCAACTTGTTGCGATCAATTATTTATAATTTTGGATATTTCCTTCCATTTTGTCTTTGTTCTCCATCTGCAACTTATAACATCTCCATGTGCTTTGATTCTTCAAGTTGCTAAATGTCTTCACATTTTCTAAAGGGATCTTTCATCTTCTGATTTTCATCATGCTAATGTATTCTTGAAAGCAACTCCAGTATTCCTTCAGGCTCTTATCTTTCCAAAAACTCATAGTAAATTTATCAAGGGTTTCATCTTCTTTTCTTTCTTTGAGAACATGGAGCTTCCTCTTCTTAATTTTTTCAAGTCTATTGATCTTAGTGGTTTATCCTTCTCCTATGTGTAACAGTACACGTGCTCTTTGAACCTGTAATGTGAAGCTTGTTGTCATGATAATCCTATTTTTAAGGTTGTCACATGTACTATAGAGATGGCATAATGTTGATCATAAACTTACTTCATCATTACCACAAAAGTTGTCAGTCTATGTGTTTGCTCAACATTATCTTCTACAGTGACATCATACTTGTGAACATTTCAGCTTCCTTTTAGTAGTTTGTTTTTATCATCTTTGTAGAGACTGAGTCTAGGGTTTAGAGAAGGAACTTCTTATAATCTAATTGCAATTGTGATGTTTTTGAACTTGTTCAAATCACTTCCTCTTTGAGTGTTTCACCTTCATACTTCATCATTTCCTTTGCACATACTTGTGTATTGGGATCCTTCTTATTTTCTCTATTTATTATATACCATATTACAATGGGAATATATTATGAAACTTACTTTATAATACCTTCATGGATTGCTTCAATATCGATGGCTTCTTTACTTGGATGCTTGAAGGCTCTCTTTGACATCTACTCTTGTGATTGCTTGTACTGGATGCAATTGTTTCCTTCTTTCTCTTATCATCATTCTTCTCCAATCATTCAAGATTAGTTCATTTTCTTTTTCAACAACTTCTTAGTCTTCTCCTACATGTCTCATCTTGTTCAAAAGAGACCCATTATCTTCAAAACTATTAGTTTCTTATGTCTCTCTTATCAAGTTATTTTCAAGTATATCTTCAGGATGTTGATTTTCCTCCTTAGTCTGATTGGCATTAAAAGAAACAACCCCATTGTTGCATGACTCCATTTCCCCGGTCATACATTTTACAAACTTTGGTCCGCTGATTATGTGACTTGATCTTTCATTTTTTGCTAGGAGTGCAGTCTGCACTAGCATGGATGCACTTTATTCTTGTTGTTGTTTCCTCTTCCAAACCTTTGTAGTACCTTTATTTTGTTTGGTGGTGGTATCTTGTTCTTTGTTTTTTTAATACAAAGTTATTTCACATTCTTCATTCTCTTCTTTTTCTTTCTTTCTCTTCCATACCTTTTTGTATCCTTGTCTAGAAAAATATGCCATACTTCTTCTACAATCGTGTGTTATGTGTCCATAATTATTGCATTTGTAACATTCAAAATTGTAATGTAGGGGATAAAATTGATTGTAGTTTCTACCAATAGGCCCATGACAACCTCTAGTATTGATATACTTGAAATTCTTGTGAGAGCTTATACTTTTCTTTCTCATATAATTATTTCCTCCATAAGTTCTGCAATCTATTGCTTTATGACCAAAATTTTTGCAAGAAAAAAAATTTGGTACCTGGATGTGAAGGGTCTTCTTAATGGAGCATCTCTTATGAACTCGTTCTTATATTCCTTGAGTGAAATATCAGTCACTTTCTGGTTGTGATTTATTTCTTTGTTGTTGAAGTCTTTAAGAACATTTTCATAGCTTTCAAGCTTCTTCTCAAATTTCTTTTCTGGTGAGTTAGAGCTTGTATCTTTTTCAACGGTTTTCTGACTACAATTATAACCAAGACCTGTCTTGATAGATGGTGACCTTTGATGACTAATAATGTTATCTAATATTTCTATACTATTTTAAAAATTCAAGCTTCTATTTAGATTATCATTTGCCTTCACTATTTCATTTCTTAAGGAATCAATTTCAGCCTTCAGTTTCTCATTGTTTTCTTCTTTTTCTTTCAGTTGACTTATCACTACTTATTCTATCATTTTTACTCTTCTAATTCTTTTCTCATAGAGGTATTTTGTGCCTCAAGTTTCTCATAGTGTTGATCATTTTCTTTTAGTTGTCTTTCTATCAATTCATGTGTTACTTATGCCTCTTCAATTTGAACTTTAATTATTTTTTCTTTTTCTTCAAGGCTTTGTGAGAGTTGTTCCTTTAGTAACATATTCTCTCTTTTGAGATTTGTGATTTCATATTGATCACAAATAGGTTCTAATTTATGTTCATTTATCTCATATTCACACTTTTGCGATTCATTTTTCAGCTTTCTATTCTTTTTTCTGAGTCAGTCTATTTCTTCTAAGGCACAAATGAGTTCTACTTCTAGATCATCTTCCTCTTCAATCTCAGGATTGTCTTATGTTTCTTTGTCACTGTCATTAGAACAATTGTTGTTCTCATTGATATGAATATTCTTCCTTTGTCTATAATACTTTTCTTTCTTCTCAGTTTCATCATTTCTAACTCTAGAATCATCCTTTTCATTGCTCTTTTGAATATTTAAATAAGGACATTCAACAAAAATGTGTCCTACTTCTTCACAATAAAAGAAAAAATACTCACCTCTGTATTTTCCTGATCCTTTCTTGGGATTCCTAGGAATGTTGGCTTCTTTGACATCTGATTCATTATATGAATTGTCACTTGTTTTGTTTTCTTCTATCCTTTTCCATTTTAACATGTCTAAGGCTCCTTGTTTTGCGTAAAGATTGTGTAGCTTGTCCTAAAGCTCTTTGGTTGATGTGCATTATCCCACTTTGGATTTTTTAGAATCCACTAAGCCACTTAAGATGGAATTCATGGCCATTTTATTGCTTTCACGCGCCTCCTTTCCAATTTCATCTATTGGTGGAGTTTTTGAGGGTATGTAACCAGTGACAACAAATTGCCAGACATCATACCCCAACGCCTTTAGGTATGTCTCCATTCTTATACTCCACATTGCATAGTATGTTCCATCGAACGAATGAACTAAGATATAATCTTTGTGTGCTACAACGAATCACCTTCCAGTGGTTAGGCTATTCCTGAAGAAACATGCTCTGGTACCAATTGTTGGCACACTTGCTTATACTAAGAGGGGGATGAATTAGTATAGGACTATTTTTACTTTTCTTACAATATTTATTAATTTATCACTTCATCAGTCATAAGTAGTTAATGATAAATGTACATACAAACATATTATCCATGTTTCACAAAAAATTAACTTGGAAACCCAAATGGGAGAAAACCACAAAAAAATATTTATAAGATCTTGTAGGCAGCAATTGATCTGGATTATTTTCGGCACAAAATGAGAGAAAAGATATAATAAAGAAATGTATAAAGATACCTCAGATATCCAATAATATAACAGAAATATATCAAAGATGCAACCATAAACACAGAGATACAGTAATACATCATTTCTATTAATGAGCGAAATGTACAAAACTATAGAAATACAGAGTGAAAGACTTGCTAGAATGGTGGCAACTTATCTCTGAGAAGAGATGTGATGGATACTCACATTCGCAAGAAGATGATTGTTACAATGAGGCTCTAAAGGACTTTTTAACATAAATAAAATACAAAACCCTAACCCTGGAAGATGAAAAGCCAACATTGTTTTGGACCCCGTTTTGGGTAGTTTGGTGTATCAACTTCCTTGGGGTGTAACTTTGGCATACGATCACTTTTTGGGGTGCACGATATCTCGTTGGAAAGGTATCATCAAGGAGATACATTTTGGGGGCTCAATAATATCCTTTGGCTATAATTGAGGTTATCTCTCCTGAAAAACCTTCATGGCCCTCAAAGTGGCCCCGGAAGTTTAGGAACCGAAAAACTGCTAAAAATAGTAAATTTTCATAAGATTGTCTTGATCCAATTGGAATAGGTGGGTGGCCACCTATATCCACCTAGATCAATCCTCCCTCATTAGGAAACAATGGTATCCATTGCGTTGAGTGCCCGGGGGATAGGGAAAATCATTTGTTGAATCTGCTTCTTGATGAGTTGCTTGCCTTGTTGGAGAAGTTGTGTTGCTTAGTTTGTTGAAGGATTTCATGAACCTGTGGTTGGAAGGGTTGGACCTTTTGAACCAATCTGGGTACATGAGATGACTGTGTGTGGAAGGAATCCTTGTTCTTTTCTTCAACCTTATCGACCTATTTCTTATGGACAGAAGGTGCTTAAACTGAGTTTGCAGTGGTTGCATTGTTCTTTTGTTCACCTTTTGAACAGACTGTGAAGAAGCTGAATTTTGCAGTATGAGATACTACATTGCGGCACGGTTCAGGTGGGACAGTAGTTGGAAATACCTCTAGTATCCTGTAGAGATGACCCCCCAAAGTAACAATGACACTACGAGCTCGAGACTCATAAACAGCATGGCACTTCCACATATATGGTTGGCCCAACAGAACATCACATACATCCAGTGGGGAAACATCACATAATATTTCATCTTTGAAGGGTTGGATGTCGTATGAAAATTGAAATTGTTGGTTTACATGTAGGTATTTTCCATGGCGAAGCCACCCAATGTTATATGGTTGTGGGTGTGGTGTTTTCGACAATCCCAACTATTTGACGAACTCTGTTGAGATGAGGTTCTTCTGGCTTATGCTATCAACAATAAAATTCAACAGGGTCCCCTTCACCCACATATTTGAATGAAAAAGGCACTCCCCCTCTTCAGGATCTGTTGGTTCTTCTGGTTGAATTGTTGCGGTCGTGACAGTAGCAGTGGGGTCTGCGTCAATGATCTGTCTTTTCCCATTATTTTCTGAATCAAATTTTGAATCAAGGTTCGGCTCATTATCTTTGATCTCAGCCACTAATGATTTTTTTTCAGCGACATTCATCATTGTTGTGCCAGGGTATTTTTTGGAAATCACACCACTTTCCAGTGCCGTTCTTTGTCTTCTCGTGACCCTTCTTTTTATGTGGATTGGACTAGTTTTCGGGAGATTGTTTGTTGGGGCCATCTTTATCATACTTTGGTTGTTGCGAATTTGCAGACCTAAAATCTCATTTGTTCTGGTGCCTAAATTTCTGCTCGATTTTGACAACATATCAATAGGAAACTCCAAGCGATGAGATTTCTAGAAACTCCATTTCAGTTTAGATGTATCTGTGTAGAGCCCCACGGTATTTCAGAACCAAATGTTTCTCAGAATCTTTGATACCTAGCTTGGTGCGCAAGGTATGGAAGGTATTGGTGAACTCTGGCACTGCTTGGCCCCTATCTTGATGCAGCGTGGTCCATCTCATGTACTGGTCATCATAGTTACCAACAGAGTAATATTGTTCCTTGAACGCATCCACAAAAAAATACCAAGTGGGCTGAGCCCCATATATTACAGACTCCTCTATGGAACTTTTCTACCAGCAAGTTTCCCACCAATGTTTAAAATGGGTGAGATATTTAAGGTGTGCGAAGGTGATATTTTCCTTGTCGAAAAAAGTATGGATAGAGAAATAACCTTCAAGCAAATTTAACCATTTTTCTAGAGCATCTCCATCTATATGTCCTTCAAATATGAGAATATCAAATTTAACTTGTACCTTGAAAGGCAAGGTGCCTCCAAATTGGTCGCTTGATGAAGATGTGTCGGTTGTTATTGGTAGGCGTTGAAGGATGTGGGAAAATATCTCCATCATTTCGTCCCTCTGTCACATGAGAGCTTTCTCAAGCAACAGATTAATAAAATCATTTTCTCTATCATTTTTATTTTCTTTCGCCATGGAGGGTTTCCTGGGCATGTGAGAGAGATTTTCCTTAAGAGAGACAAGCTCGAGACCCAACTTGCTATACTTGGACCTCGTCGGGGACATGCACTGAAAAAAATGATCAAGAGAAGTCTAATCTGATACCACTGATCTGGGTTATTTTTGGCCTGAAATGAGAGCAAAGATATAATCAAGAAATGTACAGAGATATATCATATATCCAATAATATAACAGAAATATATCATATATGCAACCATAAACACGGAGATACAGTAATACACAATTTTTATTAACGTGCGAAATGTACAAAACTGTAGAAATACAGAGTGAAAGACTTGCTAGAATGGTGGCAGCTTATCTCTGAGAAGAGATGTGATGGTTGTTGACGCCCAAAATTGAAACATAGGGTACCTTCTTGCAAATGGTTGCAACGCCTTATTATTTAATTATATTTAATAATATACTAATGGGTGGGACCCCTTGTGTAACTTGTGTGACTATGACAGAAAAGTGACACTTATGTTTTATGTGCTTATGACTTGGTTGCGATATGAGCTCTACAATATTTGCTTTTAAGTTGTTGTTGAAATAAGTGACCAAATGATGCTATGGGCAATATGATTAAAAGGGGAATGGTGTTGTCTTTATATATCTCTCACAAGTATTATTATGTTGCATTTAGTTTGATGAAGGATCTAAAGTCCATGTTCAATTTATATGTGTGATATGGTGATTTCATGCTACAAGGATTGTGCGCATTATTTGAATTGGAAGTCTAAGGGTTTAGACATGGTATCCCTAGAAATTTTTTTATATGTGTCACATTGGAGTTTTAAACAAAGGTTGGCGCATTTGATAAAGTTTGAGACTTGGGATATGGTGGTGTATCAAGCTTGGAGTAAATTGTTAGTGGGTTGTGCGATGTATGGTTAGCTTGCTCATAATGGCTATGGATGAATGTGTAAGTGTAGATATGACGTGTAGTAAATGCATGTCGCTCTAACCTACCTCGAACCCACCACCCTAGCCATTTCACATTCGGTATTTTGTTGGTTGTTGTTACTCCGCTTTGTTCGGTTGTGGAAGAGGTATACAAACTTGGTCGATTCTCCTTGGAAAATTTTACACACATGTATGAGGTTTCTTGTTGCTCCATCCATGAATTTTCCGCTCTTCTCTTTAATTAAGTCAAAAGTTGGCTCTTGAGTTTGCTCATTGTCTGTGCATTTCTAAGTTTATGATTTATGGATTTCCGACTATATATGGATGGTTGTTGAAAATTGGCCTCTGTGGAATTTGTATGTGAATTACTCGCAATTAAAATGGTGTGTGAGTGTATCTTATTGTCTATAGTTTCTTCGTGCTTTACATATAAAAAAGGGGATATAGTTTGTGAATCTCTTGGGACTGTCTTGCCTCTAGTTTCTTTTAGTGATTTCTCTCTGTCTGATTAAAAACGTTATCACTGCTCACGACCTGTGGGTTTTTTTTGAAGACTATGTCTGTCATTTAATTGTGTATCTTTCATGGCTATCATGTCCGCGCCCTTGTATAAGCTCTATAAATGTGATTGTGGGAATTCATGGTGGTGCTATATTGTTGAACGTACCACTTTGACCAAACCCTTGAACCATTGGTTAGATCATCCTCTTATACCACATCCATGTTGATGATTTTATATCGAACCTTGTATTTGAAAAATGTCGTGAAGGTGGAAAACACAAAATTTAATAGAGGCGTTGTCATGCTCTTTTTAGTCATGGGTTTTGTACATTTGTTACTGTGCGATGATAGAAAGAATGCCAAGATTATTTATTTTTTAAAATGTTAAGAGGATATAGGGTCTATCCTGTGAAAATATTTGGGTGATGACAGTGTTGCAAAGCCATTGTTTGAAGGATACGACATGTTGTGTGTTGTTTCCATATGCAAAAAAATACCTCTGTGGATGAATTATATATGCATTGGATGAGTCTTGCAAACCAGAATGAAAGGGAAATTTGGAAGCATGGTTATTTGAAGTTTCGGTTGAAATAGTGTTATACACAAGGATCCCTTTTGTGGCCACTTCGTGGAACCCTGTAGTGATTTAAAATGTACTGGTGTTAATATTGTGGACCACAGTCTATCCTTTCCTCGAATATTGGTTGGGATTAGTGTAATTATTGTGATGTTGTGTCTCCTCGTCTCAGTTGTGCGCAAGCTGTGTTATTATTGTTGAATGTTTCTTGGGCAAAAAATTATAAAATGATCCCTGTGCATTGCAATTTCTAAATGAAAATGAACAGCCTTGAAGTGAAACATCAGTTCTGTATTTTTGAAAACATAATATTGAATTTCAATTTTGAAACAGTAAAGAGGTTTAAATTTTAATGTTGAGAATGGCATTGTTTGATATATGACATAACAGTATCCATGGGAGTCCCTTCCATTATATCATTTTACGCAAAATACACTCCCCCCATTATCCCAATTACAGTTTTTTCACTCCATGTTCTGTTGTTACTCATTTTTAAGGAAAATTATGTATGGAAATAAAAGAAACGAGGTGGAAGTTAATTGAAGATTGGTATTCTGGGAGCTAGTTGTATACATAGTTTGATTGTTTTATTGATTTCTTGAACATTATTCAAGAATATTTCCCCCTCCATGATATCATCTTACGCATAATACAAACCCCCCATACTCCCATTGACCCTATCAATCCCTTGTTCATATGGCAATGAATTAATGAAAGTTTTATGGATGAATTGCATGGGTTTTGTGGTAAATAATAGAGCCGATTCTTGATTTATTTAAGTGGGGTTTCATGTATGGGTTATTAAGAACTTTTCATGAGTGATTAAATATTGCTATAGGATGAGTTTTTTCAGCAAGGAAGTAATGGTCGGAATAATATAGGCAGAGGTAACTAGAATCGAAGCCATAGGAGGCCTCGATTTTATATTCACTTTGATGTTTATCCACAAGAGTTTAACGAGTTGTTTCAAGTTGGGTTCTTTAATTTGGTTGGCCATGGGATATTTCATCCTCGACCTAAAAGGCCCCCTTTTCAATAGCCTTAGAATTTTCTCGGCATTCATGTTCCCCCACATGTGTTGATGTGACCCAAACCTCCCGCAAATGATGGTTGGCAAGAAATTGTCAATCGGCCTGCTTCTCACCATCGTGGTTGGCATACTTTCTCATTTCCATTACCGCCACCACCACCTCCAATTAATCCTAATGCACAAATTTCCCATGTTTTTTCACCAGTGCAGTCTCTGCATCCCAGCAAGAGACTAAAAATTGGTGTCCTGCAACTTGTGCTAAATAACAGAAAAGCAGCGGTTTCCCCCTCCAATCCATCCACAGAGTATTCTAAATCTATGTCTTCATGTATCCACCTAAAAGATGACTGCTCCCATGTGATCAATGAAATACATCCCCAAGGGTCTAACCAACCAAGGGCTACCCCAGAAAAGTCAAGAGGAGACAGCAGTGAGAAGGGGAAATATGCCTCACACAGTGGAAAATATGGATTTTAAATGATTTTTTATGATATTCAGTGATGAAGATAGTGTTTAATGATTTTCAACATATTTTGGACATCAATCTTTATTTTGGATATTTTTGTGGATAAGATGGATATATTAATTTTTGGGGATTTGATCTTAAGTTTTGATGATATTTAAATATTTGACTTAAATGATATCCATGGGAGCTACAAAGGTGTTATATGATCCAAATCATTAATTTTGTATTTTATATTTGATGATTGGCAAAGAGAATGATGGGAGTCACAAGGGGTCCCATCTATTTAGTTATTATTAATTAGACCCTTATTTATATATTATTATTAATTATTTCTTCCCAAACTAATTAGTTAAGTGAATTTGACTTAACTAAAGAAAGTAGTTGAACCACCTCAACTTATTGAGAAAGAATAAAGGTTCAATGAGAGAAAGAGATAAAGGGAGAATAGAAGGGGAACTACAACACTAAGGTTTTCTCTCTAGTTAGTGAGATAGCTTTAGTTTTCATTCATTTCCGAGTTTACTTGAAAGCTTAATCCTCTTGATGAAAACAGGGTCTTATTGAAGGAATCAGGATTCAAAATAGAATTATACATTTTAGCAGCTTGTTTTAAAGGTGTTTGATTTATCTTTGATAGTCTGTGTATTCTTTTTGGTTTATGAATTAATTTTCATGGCTGATAAAGAATATATTGCAAAGTCAAGTGGCAGCATTTTGTGGCAAGTTGATCCAGATCATTAGTTTCAGTTTTATTTCACTTTCACGGTCTTTTTGTATGGTACCCATCGAAGAATTATAAATATGACTTTGGCCCATACCCTCACAGGGGTTTGTAAAAGAGAAATACAGTTTTGTATCTCATAATGAAATAAAATCAGATTATTGTTTTGTCTCCTACATGTGTTTCATGACTTGGTTCTTCCTTTTCACTTTTGTATCCATGTTTACTTTAATGTTAAATATGTATACATTCACCTAGCTTTGTTTGAATTTTTATTTTTACATTGTTACAAATATAAATCATAAAATCAGCCTTGATCCTTTGTAATCGATACTTGTGGATTGAGTGAAATTTTTTAGGCTATAAACCTCGGGTGACATTCTCAACTATATTGTCCTAGCTAGGAAAGATCTGAAAATGATTTAGTAAGGTATTCCATACCTTTTCCTCAACATTTATTTGGCGACCATACTGGGGAGATCTTCCATATCTCTCTGGTTGATTGTATTCACGATTATTTTTAAATCTTTCTGTTTTTTTTTAATACTCTTTGACTGATTTTTCTCATGACAGTACCTTCTACAAGGCAGCCTAATATTGAACATGGTCTTAAATACCAGACCAGCATTGCCTTGACCTTATTCAATACTATCCTAGAAACGGCTAGTACCCGAGCTGAGCTTGAATGCTCTTGGGAAGTATTTGAACAAGATAGAAGTATCTTTGGACGTTGGGAAGCCAGGAAAAGGCAAACTAGAAATCAGCAGTAACCTCCTTTTTCCTAATTCTTTGGTCTTATTTTCCATGTCCTCAAATCATCGCATTTATAGAAGAAGCAAAGGATTGTCCCCTAAAGCTAATACTATCATTGAAATAGGAAGGAGGAAATCCATTTTGTCGACCCAAGAAAGAACTCTAAGGAGGACTTTGTCTAATTATGCCATCTCACCTTTTTCACCCTTACCTGTCACTTTCAAAATGACATATGCGGGTGGTGCTAGTGGTTTTGGAGGTGCTTCATCATCCCAACATTCGGCCTCATCGATAATTGGTAGTCTATATAGTCATCAAGTTCCTATCCAATATGCTACCAACCCGGCTAAAGTTATAAAGAAATACGGGCTTTTTCAATTTGAGGAAGATGCTACGACTACCCCATGGCATGTATCTTCTCCCTTGAATCTAGCACCTGCTACTCGTCTATTATTCAAGTTTAAAGTGAATCTTCCTAAGTTCTCAGGGAATAATATTGTTTCTACAAATGATCACCTAATGGAATTCTCTAATTCTTTTCATAATATTGGGGCTAACGATAACGATACATGCATGTGCTTATTTTTCAACTCCCTTGAAGGAAAAGAGGCAACTGATTTTTTTTATCTCCCTCCAAAAATCCTTTCCACTTGGGAAGAGTTGGTTTATTGGTTCAAGTCCATGTATGGACAATCAAATATCCTGGTCAAACAGTTAAGGGAGTATAAAAATATTTCTTACAAATATGGTGAGACTATTAAGTCCTTTAACCTTCGCTTCACCAAAGTGTACAATCAAATCCCTAAACTAATCTTCCCCCAAAATCAAGTTTATTTCATGCATTATTATAATGGTATTCCCTCTCCTTATCATCATAGGCTCGATGACAATATTGGCTCCACTCTCCACACTTTCCTAGAGTACGAAGAGAAACTTGAAAGAACAGGTCTCCCTAAAGGAGACTCGGTCAAAAAAACATATATGTCTTCCCTCCTACAACTTGTGCAAGATATGAACAATCAGATGATATCCTATGAATTTAAGGGGAATGTTCCCTCACTTACTCCTGGGGCATCTTCTTCTTACTTGGTGCCTTTTAGGAATACAAATGAGAACACTTTTCAACCCAAATCCATTATCTCTCGCAGTTGGTGTAACTTTTGCAAAGACAATCATGAAGAAAGTACTTGTGAAGTTAAGAATAATGTTAGAGATAAAATCTTTGGAAAGAAGCCCGAAACCACTATTATTGTTCTATATTTGGCAGAACCAGAAGATGTTGTGATAATAAATACTAGGAACAATCTTGTGCTCCTAAAGGGAAATACGATCCTCCTCGTACTTCTTCCACTCCAGCCTCATCTTCACAAGGTACTAATGTACAAACTGTCAAAATTCCTAAAATTCAAGGAATTCCTTCCCCTCTTCCCTCTTCCCTCTTCTAAGTATAACATCCTTAACCAATTGACTAATATCAAGGTCGATGCTACTCTTTTGGACATGGTTGTCGTCCTTGAACAACAAAAGCATCTCAAGAATTTTATGGAAGAAAAAGATTCCACCATAGCCAATCTCTTTGAAGAGGCAAAAGAAGAGGATCCCACTATAAATAAGATAGGTTTAAATAATTTTAGACACCCTGTAAAGAACCCTCCTTTTTTATTTCTGTAAAAATTATAGATAAGATATCCCATTTTTCCAAATCGATTGTGGTTCGGGTCCAAGCATAATGTAAAAAGTCATCATGGAAGAGCTAGGATTATCATGTACTAACAAAAATTCTAGAAGCATGCTCTCCTACAATAGTCTGTAGCAGTCAACTATAGGTGAAATCAAAGACGTAACTTTAGTTTTGTGTGCACATCCCGAAATAAAGACAACCCTCAACATCTAAGTAATCGACATGCCAGTAAGAAGCTATTCTATTATCTTAGGAAGAGACTGGAAAGCCCTAACAGGTGGATATCTTTCACTTGATGGAACACACTTATCTGTTCCCCAGAATGGAAAGAACATTATAGTCCTAAGAGAAGGAAGAATTTCACCATACATAGAGATCATTCCTCAACTGAATGTAAATTATATTGAGGAAGACTTAGGGGTGTACTCTATCTTTGTTGATGAGGGTGACACTACTCGGGAACAAATTGATTTGAAAGATGGTATGTGGCACATGCATTTCGATGGCTCATGTTCAAATGAAGGTAATGGAGCTGGCATTATATTATACTCACATATAGGTAAAATTCACATTTTTTCTTATAGGTTAGAGTTTTCTTGCACGAACAATGTCACTGAGTTTGAAGCCTTACTGCTAGGCATTGAAAATTCTTATAACCTTGGTTGCGACCACCTTACAGTTTTTGGTGATTCTGAACTTGTTGTGAACCTTGTGCATAAAATCTATTCTCCTAGCAATAAGTTTATGAAACGCCATACCTGAGTTGTTTGTATGCTCATCTCGAACCCGTTATATTTTAACATCCCTCATGTTAAGAGGGAACTTAATTCAATGGTTGATAGGTTAGTTGTATTTGCGACATCTCCTACTCGGTAACTTCTACCTCAAAGGCCTGATTGTACATTTCAATATTTATATCGCCCTCACATTCCTGATAATGTAGAATCATGGCAGGTTTTCCCTAATAATGAAGGCATGTGTGCTTTCATACAAAATGAATCATTTAAACCCAAGGAAATCATATCTATGGAAGATAACAAATTTCCAAAAGGCTTGAATCCTCTCGAGAGTTCATTTTTTTTTAGTGATGTAGGCAGCAAAGAGATACAAAAGGAAGAGGAGTCGAAAAGGAAAGTGGGTGATACCATTTCCTTGAACCTTGGGACATATGAATCTCCAAAGATGGTTAAACTAGGTGCCCAATGTTTCGATGAAGAAAAGGAAAAATTCACAGAACTACTACGTGAATTTCAAGATTTTTTTGCATGGTCATATGAGGATCTTCGTGGTTTTGATCCTACTCTCATACAGCATACCATTCCTATCAAGGAAGGGGTAAAATTAGTTAGGAAAAAACAAAGACCCATTAACCCTACGCTAGAAGCTATTATTCAAAAAGAGATGGAAAAAAATTTGAAGGCTGGTATAATCTTACCAGTTAAATATTCCAGGTGGGTTTCAAATTTAATTCTTGTTAGGAAGAAAACTCGTCAGATTTGATTATGCATTGATTTTTGTGCATTGAATAGAGAAAGTGTTAAAGATCATTTTCCTCTCCCTAATATAGAAATGATTTTGTAACAGGTTGCAGGGTCACAAATGATGTCCTTACTTGATAGTTTTTCTGGATATAATCAAATCAAGGTAAAAAGGACGGATAGATACAAATCCACCTTTACTACACGTTGGGCCACATTTGCTTATGAACGCATGCCTTCTGGCTTGTCTAATGCAGGTGCCACTTTCCAGAGAGCTATGTAAATAGATTTTGACAATCTAATCGGTAATATTATCTAGGTTTATATTGATGATTTGATTGTCTATTCAAAGAATCTATTGGATCACTTTGGTCATCTCGGAAAAGTTCTCATGCGATGCAAAAAATTTGGCATTTCTTTAAATCCTTCTAAATCTATTCTTGGCGTCACCAAGGGAAAGCTCCTTGGACATATCGTTTCTAATTCAGGAATAAGCATAGATCCTGAAAGGATTGCTGCTATTTTGAACCTTTCTGCCCCCACTTCCAAAAGGGAGTTTCAAGCCTTTATGGGCATTATCAACTTCGTTCGTAGGTTTGTTCCTGATTTTTCCTTAACGGTTAAACCAATTCATAATATTCTAAATAAACATCACTCTTTTTCTTGGACAGATGACGTCGAAAATGCCTTCATTAGGATTTAGAAAGAAATCATCTCAGCACCAGTTCTGGCGAAACCGGATTTTGAGAAAGATTTTATCATATACACTAATGCCACTGAGGAAGCAATTTCTGCTATTCTCATACAAAGTGATGACAAAAACAATGAAAATCATGTAGCTGAAATGAGCCAAAGTTTTTCAAACAATGAATTCAAGTACTCTTGTATTGAGAAACATGCGTTTTCTCTTGTTAAGGCTATAGAGAAATTTTTCCACTTTATTCTAGGAAAATATATGCTCGTAAAAGTCCCTTTTCCTGATGTCAAGTTTCTGATTTCACAAAATTACCTTTCAGGGAAGCTTTCACATTGGCTTGCCAAAATCCAAGAGCATGATTTAACTATCATGACTTCAAAAACAATTAAGGGACAAGACTTAGCCCTTCACTTAGCTCAACATACTAAAGCAAGTGAAGAAATTGACGATCAGGATAATCCTCTTTCGGCACTATTTTATATTGAGAATCAAACCATTTCTATTGTTGAACACCCCTGGTATAAAAATATGGTGTATTACTTGAAATATCAGAAATGCCCAGATGACTTAGATCCTCATCAAAGGAGAATACTCTGCCTTGAATCTTCTAAATATATTATTTTAGGATACTTTTTGTTTAGAAGGTATGCTGATGGTATATTACTTCGATGTGTGAATGATGAGGACGCATAGAAATTGTTACATGAAACTCATGGATCTTCAGATTTTGTTATTCGCGTTGGTGGCCACTATTCTGCTAAAGCTACTTCTTTTAAAATCATAAGAAATGGTTGCTATTGGCCTTCAATTTTTCGAGATTCTTATAAATTCTCGATATCTTGTAGCAAGTGCCAAAAATTCGTTGGGAAAGAGCATCTTTCTTCCATATCTTTACAACTTGTCCTCCTGTATTTTCCTTCTTCTACATGGGGCCTAGACTTTATTGGTCTTATTAATCCTCTATCTTCCGTAGGGAATATTTTCATTTTAACAACCATTGATAATTTCACTAAGTCGACTGAATTTGTCCCTCTAAGACACGCACAAGATGAACAAGTAATTTCTTTCCTGGAAACTAATATCTTCTCCAAATTTGGCATTCCTTTAGAGATTATTATAGACAATGGTCCTGCTTTCATTTCCACAAAATTGACTCAATTCCTAGTCAAATTGGGAGTCAAACATTTCACCTCATCAGCTTATTACCCTCAAGGAAATGGGCAAGTTGAGTCTACTAACAAAAATCTGGTTAGGATCATAAAAAGATTCATCGAAGATAAGCCTCGTCAATGGAACACCCTCCTCACTTATGCCCTTTGGGAAGATCACACTACCACCAAGGTAAGCACGGGTTGCACCCCCTTTTAGCTTGTTTATGGTCAAGAAGTCGTCATGCCTGCTGAGCTGGAAATTTCTTCTCTACGGTTGATGCTACAGATTGAAGTATTAAATTCTTCCAATGTCCCTCAAAGAATAAATGTCATATTATCCTTAGAAGAAAAACGAATGTTTGCCTTGGAAAACATAAAGAGAAGACAGCAAATTGTAAAGAAATATTTTAACAAGCGCACAAAATTTGTCAATTTAAGGTAGGTGAGAAAGTCTTAATTTGGGACTTAGCCTATGCTGACAGACGAAGACATTCGAAGTTTCAAAAATTATGGCTAATCCTTTCAAAATAGATTTTGTCCTAGGCGCAAACTCTTACCTTTTAAAGAATTCGGAAGAGCGATTGTTTTCTTATAGTACCAATGGTTCCCACTTGAAACATTATCTGGAACCAGCTTGATTGATAAATTCCATGTGGAAATCAATGTTGTATATAGATTTTTGTTTTATTGTTTTATTTCGCTTGTCCAATTTAATTTTTATGTTTTGTTGTTTCATTTTCTATTGTTTTATTTTATGTTTATCAAAAATAAATTTTGGATCAGTTTTCCACAACAATGCCATTCTATATTTACTGTTGATCAATAACAATAAATTTTACACAATTGTCACGATGTCCTCCTTTTAGACGTCGTTGAAAATGATTTTTTCTTTCAGTATTGTTGTTAGATAGATGATTTGGTCTTCTTCCCTATATCTTGTTATCCCTTTCTTCCCTCCATCCTAAGATTCAAAGGAGAATATCAGAAAAATTATCCTTAACATGAAGAAACAATTTTTACTGTGACTGATCGAATGTTATGCATACATGACCAAACCCCCTCATACATACCACTTTTCATGAGTTATTCCCAAAATATCTTCTCATTAATTCTCTTAAACCATATTTTTCCCTCTGTTGCATAATCATTTTGGTCAATAATTATTTGATCTATGTTCACCGATCTGTGAAACCGGACATTCTAAGTTCACAATATGTTGGAAACAGATTTCCCTATGGATTCGCCAGTTTGTTGACACCCAAAAGCACAACATAGGGTACATGCTTGAAAATGGTTGCAACGCCTTATTAGTTAATTATATTTAATAATATGCTAATAGGTGGGACCCCTTGTGTAACCTGTTTCACTATGACGGAAAAGTGACACTTATGTTTTATGTGCTTATGACTTGGTCGTGATATGAGCTCTACAGTATTTGCTTTTAATTTGTTGTCAAAATAAGTGACCAAATGATTCTATGGGCAATATGATTAAAAGGGGAATGATGTTGTCTTTATATAGCTCTCACAAGTATTATTGTGTTGCATTTAGTTTGATGAAGGATCTAAACTCCATGTTCAAGTTATATGTGCGATATGGTGATTTCATGCTACAAGGATTGCGTGCATTGTTTGAATTGGAAGTCTAAGGGTTAAGACATGGTATCCCTAGCAAGTTTTTGATATATGTCACATTGGAGTTTTAAACAAAGGTTGGCGCATTTGTCAAAGTTTGAGACTTGGGATATGGTGGTGTATCAAGGTTGGAGTAAATTGTTAGTGGGTTGTGCGATGTATGGTTAACTTACGTGTACTGGCTATGGATGAATGTGTAAGTGTAGATACGACGTGCAGTAAATGCACGTCGCTCTAACCTACCTCGAGCCCGCCACCCTAGCCATTTCGCATTTGGTCTTTTGTTGGTTGTTATTACTCCGCTTTGTTCGGTTGTGGAAGAGGTATACAGACGTGGTCGATTCTCCTTAGCAAATTTTACACACAAGTATGAGGTTTCTTGTTGCTCCATCCATGAATTTTTCGCTTTGCTCTTTAATTAAGTCAAAATTTGGCTCTTGAGTTTTCTCACTGTCTGTGCATTTCTAAGTTTCCGATTTATATATTTCCGACTATATATGGATGGTTGTTGAAAATTGGCCTCTGTGGCGTTTGTATGTGAATTACTTGCAATTAAAATGGTGTGTGCATGTATCTTACTGTTTGTAGTTGCTTCATGCTTTACATATAAAAAACAGGATATTGTTTGGGAAGCTCTTGGGCCTACCTTCCCTCTCGATTCTTTTAGTGATTTCTCTCTGTCTGATTAAAAACGTTATCATTGATCGCAGCCTATGGGTTTTTTTTAAGACTCTTCCTATCATTTAATTGTGTGGATTTCATGGCTATCATGTCCGCGCCCTTGTATATTCTCTGTAAATGTGACTATGGGAATTCATGGTGGTGCTATTATTTTCAAGGTACCCCTTTGGCCAAACCCTCGAACCATTGGTTAGATCGTCCTCTTATACCACGTCCATGTTGATGATTTTATATTGAACCTTGTATTTGGAAAATGTCGTGAAGGTGGCATACACAGAATTTAATAGAGACGTTGTCGAGCTCTTTTTAGTCATGGGTTTTGTCCATTTGTTACTGTGTAGTGATGGAAAGAATGCCAAGATTTTTTTTTAAAATGTTAAAAGGAGACAAGGTATGTCCTGTGGAAATATTTGGGTGATGATAGCATTGCAAAGCCATTATTTGAAGGATATGACTTGTTGTGTGTTGTTTCCATATGCAAAAAAATACCTCTGTGGATGAATTATATACACATTGAATGACTCTTGCAAACCAGAATGAAAGGGAAATTTGGAAGCATGGTTATTTGAAGTTTGAGTTGAAATAGTGTTATACATAGGGATCCCTTTTGTGTCCATTTCGTGGAACCCTGTAGTGATTTAAAATGTACTTGTGTTAATATTGTGGACCACAGTCTGTTCTTTCCTCGATTGTTGGTTGTGATTAGTGTGATTATTGCGATGTTGTGTCTCCTCGACTTTGTCATGTGCAAGTTCTGTTATTACTTTTGAATGTTTCTTGCGAAAAAGATTATAAAATGATCACTGTGCATTGCAATTTCTAAATGCAAATGAAGAGCCTTGAAGTGAAACACCAGTTCGGGATTTTTGGAAATAGAATATTGAATTTCAATTTTGAAACAGTAAAGAGGTTTAAATTTTAATGTTGAGAATGGCATTGTTTGATATATGATAGAACAATATCCATGGTATTCCCTTCCATTATATGATTTTACACAAAATACACTCCCCCCATTATCCTAATTACATTTTTTTCACTCCATGTTCTGTTGTTACTCATTTTTAAGGAAAAGTCTCTATGGAAATAATAGAAACAAGGTGGAAGTTAATTGATGAATGGTATTTTGGGAGTTGGTTGTATACACAGTTTGATTGTTTTATTGATTACTTGAACAATATTCATGAATATTTCCCCCTCCATGATATCATTTTACGCACAATACAAACCCCCCATACTCCCATTGACCCTATCAATCCCATGTTCATATGGAAATAAATTAATGAAAGTTTTATGGATGAATTGAATGGGTTTTGTGATAAATAATAGAGCCAACTCTTGATTTATTTAAGTGTGGTTTCATGTATGGGTTATT
>JZKD02S1818280.1:405062-423215 GCA_000966675.3 Picea glauca | reverse complement strand
GGGGTCTGGAATAGAGTGGTGTGTGAAGTGGGGCCCCTCCTATCTTGTTGACTACCATGTCGTATCTCCTCTCTTCCACCTGTACTCCACTTAACCACACGATGGGGTCTGTTCTCTTTGGAAGTGAGAGAGGTGGGACCCGATGACGTCGTTGAAAGAAACATGGACCCTCATGAACGTACCACATGCCACGGTGGTGAAGGGCGACAGCTGTGCTGTGGTCCCGGAGGATAAAGTAATTCGTGATTTCATGGATTCGTGAGATAAGTGCATGGGAGCTTGACATTGAAACTCGTGAAGTTGTGAAGTAGCGAGAACGAGAGGAGAAAATTCAACATTGCTTCTCGGGGTTTCGTGAAAGAGAGGTGCCAGGGTTGGATGCCACAACTCACGAAGGTGCGAGTAGTGAAGAGTACTAACACTTAGACTTAGACCTAGACTATGTTCATGCGTAGCAGACCCTAGCGAGGAGAGAGCCATACCCTTGTCGCATCTTGGGTATCGGCGTTTAGAGGAATGAGTCAAAGGTTTTCGACTCACAAACTCGCGAGATCGCGAGTTGTGAAAAGGGTGACTTGGGTTTCATATATTTAACTGTCGGATCTTTGTGGACTGAGATTCCGAAGTTCTGAAGTCCCAGAAATTGCAGAGCCACACAGAGCTCAGAAAACTTTGTGAAGTTGAAATGTCTTTCGTTCTTGTTCATATTAGTTATAAATGTTGTGGATTGTTCATGAAGTTTAATGGCCTGACAAATTTTGAATTCAATTGCACAGTGCGTGTGCAGAGTTCAATGAAGGCTAGAACTCCACTTAATCAACGCCGAGTATGGAGTAGGGAAGAGTGCAGATTACCCCTTAAATGGAAGATGAACGAGAAGGAAAGGATGTTAACCTAGGAGTCGAAGGATCGAACTCTAATGGGCATGGAAAGGAGATGGATAAGGAAGGAAACATGATGAAAATCATTGAAAGGCTGCAAAGAGAGGCCAAGGCTTGCAGAGATGATAGTCGAAAGCTCATGAAAGTCAAGGATCGGCAGGGTGAATTAAACTTAAAATTTTTGAAGAGCCTGGAAAGAATAGAGAAGAAACTCGAGAAGGGAAGAGACTCAGGTACGACAAAGAGTTGCAAAGACCATGGGAGAAGAAGTAGGTCGAGGAGTGGTAGCCGACATCACAGTCGCTCCCAAAGACATTCTAACAGGGAGACACACAATAGTGCAATCCCGTCCCCTACCAGAAAACATCAGAAATCTGGAAAGGAGGAATTGAAGGGAGAGATGAACAAAATTAAGCCTCCAACATTCAATGGAGAACATAAGGAGGAAGATGTCGAGACATGGTTGTTGGGCATGAAGAAATACTTTCAACTGCAGAATTATTCTACCTGTGCAGAAGGTAGAATTGCAATGTACCAGCTGAAAGGAAAAGCGTCCATGTGGTGGGATCAGTTTGTGCAGGTGTAGCACATCAGAGAGAAAGAGGTCACGTGGAAGGATTTCAAGAGGTATTTCGAGAAGAAATACCTGACTAAAAGATACTATGACAAAAAGATGAAGGAATTCTTCGAACTCAAGCTAGGCAGGATGACCATTGATGAGTATGAACGAAATTTTCTGGAACTACTGAAGTATGTTCCATTCATCAAGGATGACGCTGTCAAAATTCATAGGTATCTGAGTGGACTGCCACCTTCCATTGGTGACAAGATTCAATATGATGATCCTAAGACCATGGAAGAAACCATAAGAAGAGAAAAATGCTTGTATGAACAGCAAGGAGGAAGGCCTATCTTTCGGAAGGTCTGGGATGATCGGAAGAAATTTAAGAAGGAACAGAGGCAGAAGGGAAGCAAGCCTTCCTTTTTTAGAAATAGTCTTCAGTGACAGCCATCATTTAGAGAGCCGAGAATGACTAAAGAGAGACCACAAAGACAGAGACAGGTGCCCATTCAGTGTTGGGGTTGTCAAGGAAACCACAAGTACAGAGATTGTCCCCATAAAAATGGTAAGGTGATAACTGTACATACTGTTCAGCAAGCTGAAACAGTGGAGGATATGGGCAGCAGAATGTCGAGGATCTATGCAGCCCTGGACAATAAGCAAGCAGAATTCAATCACACATGATTGAAGTGGAAGGTACGATCAACAACCGACCACTTGTTATTTTAATTGATTAAGGGGCTAGCCATAGTTATGTAGATCCTAGAGTGGTGGAAAGTTTGCATCTAACGAGAAGCAAACATGAGAATTCTTGGTTAGTGCAGTTGGCCACAGGAACCAAAAGGAAGGTCATTGAATTGGTTAAGTCTTGTTCAGTGGACATGAAAGGAATGAGCACTAAGACTGAACTGAACATTCTGCCTTTAGGCTCATATGATTGCCTAATTGGGATGGATTGGTTGGACCAGCACCATGCCTTTATGAATTGCCACAACAAGAGGTTCACATGTCTGGGCAAAGAGGGAAATCAGGTAACAGTCCAAGGAATTCCCAGAGCCGTGGCTGTTAGAGAAATCTCAGCCATGCAACTGAAGAAATGTTACCGGAAAGGCTGTCAATTATTTGCAGCCCGGGTGGAAGAAGCATTCCAAAATGTGGTCTCGAATATGGAAGACCACAGGGTGCTCAAAGAGTTTAAAGATGTGTTTCAGGAGGTACCTGGACTACCTCCAAAGAGGGACATCGATTTCTCTATAAATTTGATGCCTGGAGCAGCTCCGATTTCAAAAGCTCCTTATAGAATGAGCACACCAGAACTGAAAGAGTTGCAAATGCAGCTCGAAGAGCTACTAAATCAAGGTTACATTCACCCCAGCGTGTCACCGTGGGGAGCCCTGGTCCTATTTGTGAAGAATAAATATGGGACGATGAGGTTGTGCATTGACTTTCGGCAGTTGAATAAAGTCACTGTCAAGAACAAATATCCTCTGCCAAGGATTGATGATCTTTTTGATCAGTTGAAGGATGCAAAAGCATTTTGGAAAATAGATATTCGATCTGGATATCATCAAGTGAGGATAAAATATGAATACATCAGCAAGACCGCCTTTAGAACAAGGTACGGTCATTATGAGTTCACAGTAGTGTCGTTTGGATTGTCCAACGCGCCTGCTGTCTTCATGTGCCTAATGAATGGAGTGTTCAGAAATTATTTGGACAAGTTTGTCATAGTTTTCTTGGACGATATCTTGGTGTACTCTAAGACAAGGGAAGAACACAAACAACATATTAGAATGGTGTTGTAGGTGTTGAGAAAACACCAGCTATACGCAAAACTGAGCAAGTGCTATTTTTACCAAAAGCAGATCCACTATCTGGGACACATTATTTCTGAAGAGGGGATTGTTGTAGATCCTGAGAAGGTACAGGCCATTCAAGAATGGCCAGCGCCAAGGAATGTAATAGAAGTTAGATCCTTTATGGGTCTGGCAGGCTATTATAGGAGGTTCATAGCCAGATTTTCAAGGATAGCTCATGCTATCACTTCCTTGCAAAGGAAGGGGAAGAAGTTCCAGTGGACTGAAGAATGTGAGAGCAGCTTCCAGCGATTGAAGCAGCTGCTCACTAGTGCTCCAATCCTAAAGATTGCAGATCCAAATAAGGATTACATAGTGTGCACAGATACGTGTAAGGAGGGGCTGGGAGGAGTTCTCAGCCAAGAGGGATTTGTAATTTGTTATGAATCCCGAAAGCTGAAAGAGCATGAAAAGAATTATGCCACTCATGATTTAGAGCTAGCAGTAGTTGTCCACGCATTGAGGAAATGGAGACATTACCTCATGGGAAATAGATTTGAATTAAGAACAGACCACAACGAACTGAAATATTTATTTGATCAGCCGACCTTAAATGCCAGACAAATTAGATGGTTGGAATTTATGTGTGAATATGACTTTGATATCAGGTATATCAAAGGGAAATACAATAAGGTGGCTGATGCACTCAGCAGAAAAGTGCATGAATTACATGCTACAGCCATTAGCATGTACAAAACTGAGTTGAAAGACATAATTATGGAGTCTGCAAGTGCTGATTTGCAGTACATAAATCTTGTAGCAAAGCTACAACAGCATGAAAGTCCACAGACCGAGAAAGGTTATGCCTTGGGAACTGATGGTCTACTTTTGTATAAGAACAGAGTATATGTACCCAATGACCAAGAATTGAAGCTGGAAATTCTAAAGGATATGCATAATGTGTCTTATGTTGGACATCCTGGATATCATAAGACTGTGGCAGCAGTCAAAGGCCATTATTTTTGGCCAAGTATAAAGAAATAAATTGCTTAATACATCGCCAGATGTATGGAGTGCCAGAAGGTTAAGGCTGAACATAGGCACCCAGCAGGGTTGCTGCAGCCTTTACCTATTCCTGAGTGGAAATGGGATGTGGTAACAATGGATTTTATCACAGGATTGCCCAGAACAAGAAAGCAGCATGATTCAATCATGGTGGTGGTGGACAAGCTTATTAAAGATGCCTATTTTATTTCGTTGAAAACCACCCACAGAGCAGCAGATGTTGCTGATATCTTTTTAAAAGAAGTTGCACACTTGCATGGAATTCCTAAGACAATTGTGTCTGATAGGAACCCGAAATTCACTTCGAATTTCTGTAAAAGATTGTTCAAGGGATTCGAAACGAATCTGGACTTTAGTACAGTGTATCATCCTAAGTCTGATGGACAGACAGAGAGAGTGAACAGAGTAATCGAAGACATGCTGAGAATGTATGTGATGGATAAACCATCAAGGTGGGAAGACTACCTGCATTTGGTAGAATTCGCCTACAACAACGGGTATCATGCATCACTGAAGATGAGCCCATTCGAAGCACTTTATGGAAGAAAGTGCAACACTCCAATGAGCTAGGATAATCCAGCTGACAGGGTAGTAGTTGGACCTGAACTACTCAAAGAGATGGAAGATCAAATGATAAAAATCAAACAGAATTTGAAAGTTGCCCAGGACAGGCAGAAAAGTTATGCTGATAGTAACAGAACCCATAGAGAATTCAAAGTGGGTGACCATGTTTTCCTGAAAGTGAAAACTAACAGGAGTTCCCTGAAATTGGGAAGTTGCGCCAAGTTGGCAGCAAGATTTTGTGGGTCATTTGAGATCCTAGAAAGGATTGGGTCGATTGCATACATGCTTGCATTACCTGCATCTATGACTGTACATAATGTGTTTCATGTTTCACTACTTAATAAATATGTACCTGATGCTAATCATGTTATCAATTGGACTGTGATTCAGGTGGAACCAGAAGGTGTCCTGCAAGTGCACCCTGTGCACATATTGGACAGGAAAAGCAAACAGCTCTGAAATCGAGCTATAGAGCTTGTAAAGGTCCAGTGGACCTGGTACGGTCCTGATGACGCAACATGGGAGCATGCAGATGTTATGCGGGCAGAGTACCCGCATCTTTTTGAAAATTTTGAAAAGATTGAAGATGCTATGTAAAGTTTCACTGAGGAAAGTGCAAAAATAAGGGGAGGGGATTGTAGTGTCCCCAAGACCGAGCCCCTATGTAAACCATGATCTGAAAGAAATTGTAAATATGTGTTATAGGCTGGTGAGCCAAGTTTTGTATAAGCCGGTAGGCTTATGTGTTTGATTAGGCCAGAGAGCCTAAGGGTTGAAGGCCAAGGGCCTGGATTTTGTATCTGTATGTATGCAGCACATTAATAAAATATAAACACTGCCAGGTGCAGACCGAACACAATGAATGAGTGAAGGGGGACTGAGTGTCCACAAAGAGAGCAAGGGATTAGGGGTTGGAAGGTGGAAAAAGGGGCTGAGTGTTGAGCCTAGGGGATAATCCTAGGGGGCTTAGGCATGGAATAATATTTTAATATTATTTCCAAAAAAGAGCCATGTGCATATTATTTTATCCTAAGTTCCTAGCAAGGGGGGGAACGTGCAAAGGGGATGCACGTTGTGGGAACGCATGCACTTCCCAGGGTGACAAGTGTCAACCCTGGTGCATGCAAATATAATCGTCGAGATGAACCGCGTGAGGGGGATATTCTCCATTCGGACCCGAACCTCTGAGCGTGGAACCGGTACGACCTCTGTAAGAACACCCCTGTACAGAACCGTGGAGTCGGTATCTGCAGGAATACCCTGGTTCATCTCTGAAAGCCGTAAAGCCTGTGTTTGTTCTGAAAAATCCGTGTACACCCTCTGTTCTGAGAGCCGAGAAGATTGTGTCCATCCGAAAGGACAGTTCACTCTTTACCCGTTCGGAACCAGGGAGTGTGTGTATTTCCCTACGTGGATTGTTTTCACGTGCTCCCGGAATCAACACCGTGATATCTTTCTGCCATTGTTGAGCTTGTGTGAGAAGCCCGAGTCTGTATTCTCGGATGACTGTGGTGGTCACGCAGAACTGTACCGTGCATGGCTTGCTGGCCAGTGCAAGTTGTGACTGAGCTGGTGTATGATCTCTCTCCAGGTGAGGGAGGTGACTGTTGTTGGAAGAGACAGGTTGTCAGGCCTGTGAGAAATTCTTTCCAGGTGAAAGAGTTTGTTGGGAAGGGTTTTCTTCCAAAGAGTGTCCAGCACCAGCTACGGGCTCTGAGACTTCCTGATCCGGCCTATTGCCGAGACCCAGAGAGGGAGGTTATCACCGATGGACTGTGCGTGTGAAGGTGTATACTCCCAGGCGGAACAGGCATGTGTGGAATGAGCGTCTAGTAGTAGTGGGCGTAAGATGGCATCTTTGGGAATAATCCTTCCATATATTTATGTGCTGACTTCCCTGTAACCTCAGCCTAGCCTAGGATTCCTTGCCTTGGGGTGGAGCTCAGTCCCAGCTTGGGGGTGACCCACTGTTGAGCTGATGAACAGTGCGGTCTAAGGCTGGGAGGTTCTTGGAAGGCCTGCATTTGGTTGGTGATTTCTACAGGTATTAAAAGATAAGTATTTGAATTATGCTTTGATCATGTTGTGCATGACTGTGATTTTTATGTATCATGTTTTCCGCTGTGTAAATGAATTATTGTTAAATGTTATGGAATGTTTAATTATAGCAGTAACGAGATATGTTAATTCTGAGAATTAAAATGTATTTCTTTGCTTGAACGCATGTGGTTATACAATGCCTGTATGATTTATGTAAAAATTCCATGTACAGAATGGTAGCGGGAGGTTTGAAAGCCTCGGTAGTGAAAAGGGTACACTACAAATTGGTATCAGAGCGCGAGTAAGCTCTGGGCTGCGAAAAGTGACACTACACTTCACATCGGAGATCATTGGGATCATGAAGCGCCTTTTGGATAGGCATCTGATCATAGCCCGTGGTCATATGAAAGGAATGGGCTTAGCCAGAAAATCTTACGCCCGCTGTGTAGTTTTCTCAAAAAGTGAAAAGGTGCCAAAGGCATGAGCGCGCAGAGGTTATCAGGGTAACTGCCAGAAACCACTGATGGCTTCTACCAGAGAATTTGAAGAGGCTGCAAGGTGATCGCCAGAGAAGCTTAAGAGTCTTGAGGTAAATGCCAGTGGAATGAAGACTCAACATAGAGACGATTGAAAGATGGAAAAATCATCGAAGAATATAACTGTAACAAAGAGGATAAGCTCAATTGTGATAGAGAAGACGAAGGGTATCACTGCTAGAAAAGGCAAAGAATATTAGGAACTACCACTAATGATGAATAGTCTTAGCATAATGGCCATGGATGAAGAATAGACTCAGTGTAATCACCAGAGGGGATGAAGAGTTAGGTGTATGATCTTTCAGAGAACTTGGAATTATAAATACATGCAGAACAGAGAAGAGAAGGTAGCTTCCGTCGAGAGTTATTCATGCAGGGAAAAGCAGGTTGTGTGTAGCAGATAAAATGCACAGAAGAGGCGTAGCACATAGAACAGAGATGCATATATGAGAGAAAAAGAGGAAGCTGAGGTGCGCATGCCTAGACAGAGCAGAAGAACAAAAATATCAAAGAATAATGTGAGCAGGAAGACACTGATGCAGGCAGATCATAGCAGTGCAGCAGAACAGTGACGAGACTTGTAAGCTATTGATAAACATTGTATCACTGTAAAAAGTTTCAGTAATGAATTTTTTATAAATAGGGTGGTAGGGAGGTGCTAGGGAGGGCAGTTGTCCTCAGAGTTTCAAGTGGGTGCTTGTTGGCCCTTGGTTAGAGAAATAAGCGAAGATTGAGCCAGAAAATACGGAGTGCGAACTGCATGGAAGACATAGTGACTGATACTGGGTCGAAGTGATCAAAAGAGGAGAAAAGATAGAGTGAAGTGAGAGAAAGAAATCTATTGGATGAGAAGATCAAGGACAATAGATCAGAAAGGAAGACAGATCATGGACAACTCAGCAAGCAGAAAAATCCACAGTTCGATGCTTTGGAGCACCGCGTGAGAAGGAAGAAAAGACAGGCTGATGAAGCCCTAAAAATGTGGGTCAAGTTGACCTAGGGTTTTAGACACCTAGGGTTTTGGTATCTATGGTTCTAACACTTAGGTCTCAGCCTAAGGTTGTCGGTGAGCTATTGTAATGTATAAATAAAGGTCAATAGGACTTGGGATGGGTTCGATTATGTTATGAGAAAAGATTTCTATTGAGAGAGAACTATTGTATTGCGAGAATAGCCTGTATTGTAAGATCTTCAGTTGGGTGCGAAGATCAACCCCGCAGCTGGGTGCGCAGGGAGGGGAGAGAAAGAGAGAGAAAAAAGAGAATATCTTCTAGCTAAGAGCACAGATAAGAACTGTATGCTTTCATCTTAATATATTATAAAGCACAGTTCTATGGACGTAGCCCTAGGGAGAGGGTGAACCACGTATATCTTGTGTTGTGTGTGATTGATGTTGTGTTCTTTGCTTCTGTTACTATGTTGATGTATTAGTATGTTAGATCTGATATATAACTGTGCGAAGTAGGTTTATGCTTGGTAAGGATAATCAGATCTCTGTGAGTTTTTTCTTTGGTTCCACTTGCATTTCCCTTGGTTGTAGACATATGTGTCCTGCAACCCCCCATAGATACTTCAGGTGAGACTGCATCTGCCTTGCAAGTGTTGTCGAAAGGGCCAGTAGTTAGGGCTTGTTGGTGCTCTCTTGGAGCTGAACCCTGGGTTTGCCCCTATGCCAACAAACGGTTCCGTTGTCGAGACAAGAATCTTCTTGAGGGAATGTCAAGGTGGTTTCCATCGAAGACATAGATTCATAAGTGGATAGAAGATCAAGAAAAGGACTTCGTTGAAGCCCAAAACAAGAACCCTAATCTTAGTACAGAGTATTGGTTGGGAAGATATATCTTTACTGATATACACAAGATTTTCTTTGGAGGAATTCATCAAGAATTATACGAGTGGCTAGCTAGGTTAGCAGACACCCAATTTGAGATCAGATCTAGACCACCTGAGGTTTGGACATCGGCGTTGATCAAGAATATCAAGAGAGTTGATAACGCCATGTCAAGAGCCGTAGATCACTATTTTGATAGCACCGTTGGAGGGTATATCACCGAGTTTTCTATTGACAGAGTAGAGTCATATAGCTAAGCCGAGAGGTATTTCTTTAAGGGACCCAGACGAAAAATTTTACACTTTTTGAAGTTGAAGATCAAGATGCTATTGCATGAGAAGAACATCTTGAAGATACAGTAGTTGGTCGGATTGGAAAAGGATAATGGTCAATAACTTGGATAGCGACAGTGACACAGAGGCTGGATATACGTGTAGTGGGAGAGCGTTTAGAGAAGTCCCTCTTGCAAACTTGTTTAAGCAGAACTACAGGGATGAGGGTTTATATAGTGGAGAAGAGGTATATCTGACAGACGAAGAGCATTCAGAATCCGCTAGGGAAGAGGAAGGGAAAGCTGAAGAACCTCGTCGGGAAGAACCAGAAACTTCAAGAACCACGCCAATTGTTGAAGTAAGTACTATTATCCCTCTTGTTGTTTTAGAAACATTAAGAAATCAGAGTAATCAGAGTCACCGGAGTGCTCAGAGAACTGTCCCTAGCATCCCACCACATACTCAGTCAGGAAACCTTGGAAGATATATGGTAGATGAGATGAGGTTACCCACCTTTAGAGGAGATAGATCTGAAGATCCCGATCAGCACTGGTTTCTATGTGAAGTTGTGTGGAGTATTAAGAATATCATCAACGAAGTTGTTAAATGAGATTAGTTTAGTACTACCCTAAGAGATTGCGCACTAAGCTGGTACATGGAATTCATCCAAGGAGTTGCACCTAAACCGTTGAATTTCATTAAGACTGCACTAATTGTTGAATTCAAGAAACCTAATTCAGAGTCACAGTGCATTACAAAACTAAAATAAATCAAGCAGAGAATAGTTGAACCTATGTGGGAGTTTGATCATAGATTTAAGACCTTGACAGACCATTTGAGTTTTCAGATTCCAGATGAGAAGAATAAGAAATGGTTCATTGCTTCCCTCTTACCACACATCATAGTTCCTCTAATGCAACAGAAGATTGCTTCGTAGGCTAAAGCACTAGAGATCGCCATGAAGTTAGAATCAGCCCCTATGGGATTATGCACGGCTTCTTCCCCTTGAGGATTGAAAAAAAAAAGTGTATTTAAGAGTCTCACTTGGTAAGTGAGTCAACCTCCGCCTAATAGAAGGCAATCCAGCTCAGGTATGAGTCAAAATTTGAGTTAGTTGACTACCTTATCTCTACAAGTTGAAGATATGAAGAAAGACAAAGGAAAATATAAAAGAGAAGACATCTGGTGTAACAGATGCAAATCAGAAGGCCATGACAAGGAACGTTGTCCCCTATTTCATGAATACTTGGCCTCTGGAGCTCTAAGCCCTTTGAAGCAAGTTACCCTACCATGGTGCGAGGTATGTAGAAATCGACATCGCCCTGGTGAATGTTACTATCTGCAAAAATATGTCCAGACACCCACAAATATGTATTGCACATTCTGTAAGTCGGTAGGACACGATGACAAGGATTGTAGGGCTTACGACCTTATGCATGAAAGGTCAAGGGATATATACAAAATTCAAGGTGAAGTACATCAAGAAGGAAGCATTGTGTAGTACAATTCCCCAGGTAGAGGAAACTTCAACCCTTGTGGTGGATTCAGAGGAAGAGAAAGAGGAGGAGGTAAGGGTTGAGGTCGAGGACAGATCATTTGTTACAACTATGTGCATCCAGGACACTTAGAAAGGGACTGTCAAAACCCTTGTACCACGTGTAGCTACTGCAACTCATTTGAACATGTTATCGAAGATTGTCTTGTACTGCTAGCCAATCTTTAGGAGAGACTAGGACCTCAGCAGAACCCGCAAGTGCAACCGATATCCATTGAACCTCGTGAAGAGGACACTAGAGTCATTGTTATCACTAGAGGAGGTGTTGTTACAGGAGAAGACAGAGTGACCCAAGGAAAGACTACAAAAGAATCAGAAGTCGGGAAAGCTGCAGAGAAGACACAAGTTTTTGATGCAAAGAAAGAAAAACAAATATTTGAGGAAGCAAGAAAAGAATTCAGGAGAGACTAAGGTTCTTCATCGAAGACACGACTAGAATTAAGAGAATGTGGAATGCCTCTAGCATTCGATCAATCTTCTCTGCCAGGAAAAGGAGAAGAGGTAAGCAAGCTCATGAAATTCTTGTATACTTGTATTAAGTTGATTCAGGATGAAAGTATTGTACAAGAGCTACAAAATTTAATTAGACAGTATGAGATAGAAAAGATAGATCCCGTATTGAATAGAGAAGTACACCAAGTCTCTAAAAAGAGAAGGACAAATAAGGAATTACACTTGAATTCTCAAATTGGAGAGTACGATATAGACTATGTGTTCCTCAACTTAGGGTCGGAGGTCAATGTCATGACGAAGCAGACCTAGGCACTGATGGGAAAACCTAAGTTGATCTATTCCCCTTTCAGGCTTAGGATGGCTAATCAGCAATCTGTCAGCCCCTTTGGAAGATTGGAATATGTCCCTGTGGACATTGACGGAGTAAGGACGTTTGCAGACTTCGAGGTGATTGAGATAGTTGATGACATTTGTCATTACCCTGCGTTATTAGGAATTGATTGGGCTTTCAATAATTCCATTGTGGTTGATTTAAAGAAAATAAGAATGACGTTTGAAGGAGATGGCCTTAGGGTCATTGCACCTTTAGATCCCAATGAAATTCAGAGATACAAATAACCCATCAGAGAAGAAGATCGCATATGAATTAGAAAACATATACAAATTAACAACCAAATGGGAAGATTACATTAATACTACGACAGATGGGAAACTAAGCTGGCGAAGTGACAGTGCATGCTCATCGGATTCAGAAGAAGCACTGGAGAACTGGCAGAACAAAATGTATGAAGTCTCTACAAGAATATGTGCTAGATTAACTAGAGAAGTTTGTTGGATCAGCACAACAGTAAGTAACTTGCCCACCTTTGATGGTCTAAATCATTTAGAATCATTCTTGTTGAACTTTGAAGAAATTGTACCAACACAACAAAGATTGTTGGAAATGGATGAGACCTTGAAAGAAGCCCCGGCAAGATGGTGGGGGACACACAAAAACAACATTACATACTGGGTACAATGTCGCACTTTGATGACAGCGCAATTTTCAGAGCAAGTAGAAGGTTGTGAAGTTAGATACAGAGGTCAAAGTTGTCCGAAGGACCATGTGCGAAGTTGTGAGGAAGCCTAGAGCAGCATTCCTCAAGAGAAGTGGGTGAAAAAATTCATCAACACACTGGACACAACCCCTATCAACTAGTATCTTCAAGAAGAACTATGCCTCATCACGGCAGATTGAGAAGGTATGACCCAGAACTTTGTAACTACCTTTTTGTTTGAAATCCAATATCCTACAGTGGATCAAGCGTTACATATTGTAAGATAGAAAGTATTTGAGGAGACCCCTAGCCTCCCTTTGGAACAAGAAGAGGAAGAATGGACTGTGCCTCTCCAGAAACTACAAGGTTGTTACAATATCAATGTTGACGAAGACGATGATCCTAAGAAGGTGAACATCGCCAAGACAAAAGGCCAAAGAGACGTAGAAGGACCAGGAATTGAGCTACCTTTCATTGCACAACCCATTAAAATAAAATAAATTCAATATTGGAATAGAGAAAACACCAAATCTTGCAAATGTTGGATATTATTGGGATGTTGCTACTATTTACAAGATCATAGAGTTACTGCATGAATATCAGGACTTGTTTCCAACCAAGTTCACTGATATGAAGGGAATTAAAGGGCCTATGGGAGAGATGAGGATCCATTTGAAACCAGATGCAAGGCCATTCAAACAGAGACCCTACAGATTGAACCCTAAATATAAGGAGAAAGTGAATATTGAGCTTAACAGAATGTTGGAAGCAAGAATCATAGAACATGTTGAAGAGTCAGAGTGGATTAGCCCTATGGTGGTACAAGACAAGAAGACAGGAGAGATCAGGATCTACGTAGATCTTTGGAAGTTGAATGATGCATGTTTGCATGACCCATTCCCTATGCCATTCACTAATGAAGTGTTAGACAATGTAGGAGGACATGAGGTATATTCTTTTACAAATGGATTTTCAGGATACCATCAGATACGTATTGCCAAGGAAGATCTCCATAAGACCACATTTTCCACAGAATGGGGATCCTACTAGTATACAGTGATGTTGTTTGGATTGAATAATTCCCCAGCCATATTTTCCAGGGTGGTGGTTGAATCATTCAAGGAGTTTTTACATAAATTTATGGAAGAATACATTGATGATTGGACTATTTTTAGTTTATTGAAAAATCATATTGAATGTTTAAGACTAATGTTAGATAAGTGAAAGCAGTGTCATATTTCCTCAAACCTGAAGAAGTGCATCTTATTTTCACCCTTTGCAGTGTTGTTAGGTCATATTGTATGTAAGTAGGGATTGTTGGTAGATCCATCTAAGATCGCCATTATAGTTGATATGCCCCCTCCTACTTCAGTCAAACAGCTGCGCACTGCGCTGGAACACACTGGATACTACAGGAAGTTCATTAAAGGATATGCACAGATCACATCACCCATGGAGAAAATTTTAAAGAAGGATTGTCAGTTTCACTGGACAGAAGAATGCTAGTAGAGCTTCGACACACTGAAATAGAAAATGGATATTGCACCTATTCTGGTTTTTCCAGATTGGAGAAAGGAATTTCACGTGCATTTCGATGCATCCTCTATTGCATTAGGAGCATTGTTAGCACAACCGAGAGCTGGAGACATTGACCACCCGTTATCCTTTGCTAGCAGGAAGCTATCAACAGCTGAGATTAATTACACCATCACTGAGAGAGAAGGGTTAGCCATGGTGTATTCGCTGCAGAAGTTTCACCACTACTTGTTGGGAGGACACTTTAAAATGTTTATTGATCACTCTGCACTGAAATACCTAGTCAACAAGCCAGTTTTGGGGGGGAGAATATGTAGATGGCTTCTGCTATTCTAGGAATATGATTTCGAGATCGTGGTTAAGACAAGGAGAATGAAAAACATCCCTGACCACTTGTCAAGGTTGGAACATGGAGAAGATCCTACTAGCTTGGAAGATACACTGTCGGATGCACAGTTGTTGGCCATTAGAAAAATTGATGATCATTTTGCAGAGATAGTCCAAATCCTATCAACATGAATGGCACCTAGAGAATATGCAATCAACCATTATAAACAGTTGGTAGTGCGCCTTGCATACTTCTCACTTATAGCTGGAAAACTATACAAGATGGGACCTGATGAGATATTGAGGAGGTTTGTTATGGAGGCAGAGCGACCATTGATCCTCGCAAAAGCTCATGAAGGCATCGCAGGAGGACACTACGTAGGGAAAGAAACATCGCAGAAGGTTCTTGGAGCTGGCCTTTGGTGGCCTACCTTATACAGAGATGCTAAGGACTATTACAGAGCCTGTGATGTGTGCCAAAGGGTTGGGAAACCATCCAGAAGAGATGAAATTCCTTTAGCACCGCAGCTGAACTTACAAGCATTTGAGAAATGGGCCATTTATTTTGTGGGACCTATAAACCCACCAAGAAAGCGCACGGGAGCAAGGTACATAGTCACTGCGACAGAGTACTTGACCAGATGGGCCGAAGAAAGAGAAGTTAAGGACTGTAGTGCAACTATAGTTGCACACTTCATATTCGATGACATCATAAACAGGTTTGGATGCCCAAAGATCCTTATGAGCGATCAAGGCACACATTTCATTAATAAGACCGTTGAAGCCTTGACTGAAGAATTTGCAGTCCATCATCAGAAGAGTGCACCTTACCATCCACAAGAGAATGGGACAGTTGAAGCATTCAACAAGATCTCGAAGATAGCGCTAACGAAGATTTGCAGTGTGAATAGGGATGACTGGGATTTAAGAGTACCAGTAGTACTATGGGCCTATAGAACCACTTGCAAGAAGTTGACCATGCAGACTCCTTTTAATTTGTTCTATGGTCTCGAAGCAATCATCCCGATGGAATATTTGGTCCCAAGCTTAAGAATTGTCGCCTGTATAGATATGGATGACACTGGCGTTGTTCAAGAGAGGCTCGCGCAGTTGGTCGAACTAGAAGAAGATAGATTTACTACAGGATTTCATCAGCGGGTCCAGAAGGAAAGAGAAAAGGCCTACCATGACAGACACATCAAGAAGAAGGCATTTAAGCAAGGCAATTTGGTTTTGGTATATGATAGTAAGTTCATGAAGCATCCAGGAAAGTTCGGAACACATTGGCTTGGGCCATATGAGGTTGCATATGTTACAGAAGGAGGAGCTGCGCAGTTGAAGAATTTGAATGGAAAATGGAAGGAAGGTTTGGTGAATGGGAGATGGTTGAAACTGTACTATGACAACCAGTTGCCTTGCAGGTCTCACTAACAACATAAATAAAAGGGTCCAAGTACCAGGTGCAATTGAAACTGGGTACCAGACACAGAAAAGATAGTCTGCACAAGGGAGAGAGGGAGAGAGCAGAAAGCACAGGTTTCCCTGCGCAGTCTGAAGTCAAAGCAAATCAGGAGGATCAGATCTGAAGTGCCTCGAGACGAGTCACAGATGAGTGTTAGGGGCTTGTTGTCCCTTGGGTAGAGAAATAAGCAAAGATTAAGGCAGAAAAGATGGAGTGTGGACTATGTGGAAGACACAGTGACTGATACTGGGTTGAAGTGAGAAAAAGAGAAAAAAAGACGGAGCGAATTGAGAGAAAGCAAGTCATTGGACGAGGAGATCAAGGACAACAGATCAGCAAGGAAGACGGATCATGGAAAACTCGGCAAGAAGAAAAATCCACCATTCGATGCTTTGGAGCAACGCGCGAGAAGGAAGGAAAGACAGGTTGGCGAAGCCCTGAAAACGTGGGTCAAGTTGACCTAGGGTTTTAGACACCTAGGGTTTTGGTATCTAGGGTTTTAACACTTAGGTCTTGACCTAAGGCTGTTGGTGAGCTATTGTAATGTATAAATAAAGGTCAAGAGGACCTAGGATGGGTTCAATTATGTTATGAGAAGAGATTGCTATTGAGATAGAACTATTGTATTGCAAGAACAGTCTATATTATAAGATCTTCAGATGGATGCGAAGATCAACCCCGTGGCCAGGTGCACAGGGAGGGGAGAAAAAAAGAGAATATCTTCTAGCTAAGAGCACAGATAAGAACTATATATTTTCATCTTAATATATTATAAAGCACAGTTTTGTGGACGTATCCCTAGGGAGAGGGTGAACCACATATATATTGTGTTGTGAGTGATTGATGTTGTGTTCTTTGCTTCTGTTACTCTGTTGATGTATTAGTATGTTAGATCTGATATATAACTATGCGAAGTAGGTTTATTCTTGGTAAGGATAATCAGATATCCGTGAGATGTTGCTTTGGTTCCACTTGCATTTCCCTTGGTTGTAGACATTTGTGTCCTGCAACCCCCCCATAGATACTTTAGGTCAGACTGCATCTACCTCGCAAGTTTTTTCGAAAGGGTCGGTAGTTAGGGCTTGTTGGTGCGCTCTTGGAGATGAACTCTGGGTCTGCCCCTGTGCCAACATTGCTTGAACACAGGGAGTTGTAGCTTCCATCTGGTTTTAGCCAGAAAAACCAAGGTGGTAGGGTGGTGCAAGGGAGAACTATTGTTCTCTGTTATACAGGTCAGTGCCTGTGTCACTGGGAGTTGGTGCTTCCTTCTAGTGGGTGCTAGACAAACCAGGGAATTGATGCTTCCTTCTAGTGGGTTCTAGAGAAACTAGAGAGTTGGTCCTCTCAGCAAGTTGCAGCTTGCAAACCAAAGGTGGTAGCCTCACAATGAGTTGGTGCTCATAAGAATGATAATGTACAGAAAATAGAGATTACTTATCATATCAGGAAGAAGAGATTTTTCCCTTTATGGGTTTCCTCAGGAAATATCTATCTCTGTTTATTTCATGTGTTTGATTAATGTTGAATATTCTATTGCTTACCTCTCAACATTATTGTTATTGTCATTGAGTGTTTTGTAAAGAGTTTAAAATAAGCATAATTGTTTAAGCACGGTGACAACTTATTCACCCCCCTCTCAGTTGTCCAACAATTTGTATCAGAGTCGGTTCCTTTTATCTAAATCTAGTTCAATAATGTTAAACATGTCAATCCATGAAGGAACTTCAACCAATAAGGCCCCCATGTTAAATGGAACAAACTTTGCCTTCTGGAAAGTTAGGATGAGAACCTACATAATGGCTTTAGGTGCAGATGTATGGGATGTGGTAGAGACTGGTTATGTAAAGCCAGTTGTACTAGCTAATAAGGATGACAAGCTAGAATTTAGCTTCAACCCTAAGGCTATGAATGATATTCTGAGTGGGTTTGCAGAAGCATAATTTGTAAAAGTTATGCACTTAGAAACTGCCAAAGAAATGTGGGACAAACTCATTAGCAGCTATGAAGGTAATGAGAAGGTAAAGGATGCCAAGATTCAAACCTACAGAGTACAGTTTGAACAGCTAAAGATGAAAGAGGATGAAAATGTTGGGAACTACTTTCTGAGAGTTGAAGAAATAGTAAATGCAATGAAATCACTTGGTGAAAAAATTGAGAACCCTCTTTAATTCAGAAAATTTTGAGATCTTTGTCGAATAGGTTCAACCCGAAGGTCTCTGCTATAGAATAAATTAAT
>JZKD02S1818280.1:382672-395859 GCA_000966675.3 Picea glauca | reverse complement strand
GTCTTGATTCTTGAATAATATTATAGTGAAGTACAAGCTCATGTTTCCAAGAATGGATGATTTTCCATAGAGTTTCAGTGGCACAAAATTTTACCAAGATGTATATGGAGAGTGGCTATCATCTAATAAGAATCAAAGAAGGTAATGATTGGAAAAGAGTCATTCAAAACCAAAAAAAAATGGACTATATAAGTGGTTAGTCATGACATTTGGTTTGACTAACATGCCAAATGCATTTATGAGATTGAAGAAAGAGTTGTTGCAACCTTACATATAAAGTAAGTTAATTATTGTCTACTTGGATGATATTCTAATCTATAGTGGTAAGAGAAGTTAGTGTATTCAACATATTAAGTTTGTATATTAAGGAAAGAGATATTGTGTATTAACTTGAATAAGTATGAGTTATTTAATATATCTAGGATTTTTTATCTCTTAATTTACTACACATCCTAAGAAGGATAAGATTATAATGGAGTGTTTTAATACGCCACAATGTCCATGAAGTAAGTAGTGTTGGCCCTTGGATATGGAAGCAAGCGAAGATCAAGGAAGAAAAGGGTGAAATGTGAACTTTGCAGAAGACATAGTGACTGTTACTGGGTCGAAGTGAACAAGAGAGCAGAAAAATCGGAGCTAAGCAAGGAAAAGCAAGCCTTTGAATGAGGAGATCGAGGACGACAGATCATCAAGGAAGAGGGATCGTGGACAACTCAGCAAGCATAAAAGGCCATCGTTGGATGCTTTGGAGCACTGTGTGAGAAGCAAAGAAAGACATGCTAACGAAGCCCGGAAAACGTGGTTCAAGTTGACCTAGGTTTTTGGTATCTAGGGTTTTGACACCTAGGTTTCAGCCTAAGGATGTCGGTGAGTTTTGTAATGTATAAATAAAGGTCTAAAGGACCTGGGTCAAGTTGGTACGATATAGTTGTCGATCTAGTTGTATTGTTGTTATGAGTGATTATTGTACTGTGAGACAGAAGTGTTAAGTGTTAGAGCCTTCTGGTATTGTAAGATCTTAAACTGGGTGCAAAGGTCAAGTCCTGCAGCTGGGTGCACAGGAAAGAGAGAAGAAGAAAGAAGATCTTCTAGCTAAGAGCACAGACAAAAACTGTATGCTTTATCTTAATATATCATAAGCACAATTATGTGGACGTATCCCTAGAGAGAAGGTGAACCACGTATATATCGTGTCGTATGTGTTATTGATGCTTTGGTCTTCATCATTGTTATATTGTTATTGCATTGTTGTGCTAGATCAGATCTATGGATGTGAGGAGTAGATCTAAGAAGATACTTGATATATGATGGTTGTGTTGTTGTTTTGTTAGATCCACTTGATATTCCCTTTGGTTGTAGACATCTCTGTCATGCAACCCCCACATAGATACTTTGGGTGAGACTGCATCCGCTTCGCAGGTGTTGCCGAAAGGGCTAGTAGTGAGGGCTTGTTGGTGTGATCTTGGAGCCGAACCCTGGGTCTGCCCCTGTACCAACAAATGGTTTCGTTGTCGGGACAGGAATCTTCTTGAGGGAATGTCAAGGTGGATCCCATCAAAGACAGAGATTCAAAAGTGGATAGAGGATCAAGAGAAAGACTTCATTGAAGCCCAAAACAAAAACCCTACTCTTAGTACAGAGGATTGGTTAGGAAGATATATCTTCACCGATATACACGAGATATTCTTTGGAGGAATCCATCAAGAGATATATGAGTGGCTAGATAGGTTAGTAGATACCCAGTTTGAGATCAGATCTAGACCTCATGTGGTTTGGACGTCAGCGTTGATCCAGAAGGTCAAGAGAGTCGATAATGTTGTTTCACGAGCAGTAGATCACTGGTTCGATAGCACCATTGGAGGGTACATCACCGAGTTTGTTGTTGATAGAGTAGAGTTATATAGCCAAGTTGAGAGATATTCTTTCAAGGGACCCAGAGGAAAATTTTTACATTTTTTGAAGTTGACAATCAAGATGTTGTTGTATGAAAAGAATGTCTTGAAGATACAGTAGATCGGTTGGATTTGAAGAGGCTAATGTTCAAGAATTTGGACAGCGAAAGCGACACAGAAGACAGACATACGCGCAGTGGAAAAGTATTCAGTGGAGTTCATCTTACGAATTTGTTCAAGAAGAACTACGGGGACGAGGGTTTCTACAGCGGAGAAGAGGCAGATCTGGCAGATGAATAGAATTCAGAACCCACTAGGGCAGAGGAAGGAGAAGCTGAAGAATTTCGTCGGGACGAGCTAGAAACCTCAAGAGTTGTGCAGACTATTGAAGTAAGTACCATTATTCCTCCTGTTGATTCAACAGCATTAATAAATATAAGTAATCAGAGTCACCAGAGTGTTCAAATAACTGTCACTAGCAATTCAACACATACTCAGATAGGAAACCTAGGAAGATCTATGGCAGATGAGATGAGACTCCCTATCTTCAGGGGAGATGGATCTGAAGATCCTGATCAACATTGGTTCCTATGTGAAGTTGTGTGGAACATTAAGAATGTCACCGATGAGGCTTTCAAAAGAAATCAGTTCAGTACCACTCTGAGGGATCGTGCGCTGAGTTGGTACATGAAACTTGTCCAAGGGCTTGTGCAGCCTAAGCCACTGAATGAGATCAAGAATGCGCTGATTGTGAAGTTTAAGAAACCTAAGTCGAAGTCACAATGTATTACAAATCTGAAAGAGATCAAGCAGAAGGTAGTCAAACCCGTTTGGGAGTTCGATCAGAGATTCAAGACCTTAACAAGCCGATTGAATTTCCAGATCCCAGATGAGCAGAACAAATAATGGTTCATTACTACACTTTTACCACACATTAGAGTTCCTTTGATGTAGCAGAAGATTGCTTCGTAGGCTGAGGCGTTGGAGATCGCCATGAAGCTTGAATCAAACCCTATGGGAGAATCTAGCTCAGGTATGAGTCAGATCTTGAGTCAGCTAACTAGTTTGTCTCTGCAGGTCGAAGATATGAAGAAAGACAAGGGAAAAGACAAAAGAGAAGACATATGGTGTGTCATATGCAAATCAGAAGGCCATGACAAGGAGAATTGTCCCCTTTTTCATGAATACATGGCCTCTGGAGCACCGAGCCCTTTGAAGCAAGTCACCTTACCCTAGTGCGAAGTATGTCGAAATAGAAATTGCCTAGGTGAGTGCTGTTACATGCAGAAGTATGTTCAGACACCCAAAAATATGTATTGCAAATTCTGTAACTCTGTGGGACACGATGATAGGGATTGTCGAGATTATGATCTCATGCATGAAAGATCAAGAGATATAGCTTTGGAGCTGCACTTGGAATTTATGTAACTATATAAACCTAAAGCCTTTCCTTCACTGCGTTCAGGAAAGTGGCGGACCTTTATTTCCCTTAACTACCTATAAGAAGGCGAAGTATAGCAAGAAGGAAATACTACACAGTATAATCCTCCAGGCAGAGGAAACTTCAGTCCTCGCGGTGGATTCAGAGGATAAGGAAGAGGAGGAGGTATGGGTTGAGGACGAGGAAAGATAATATGTTACAACTACGCACAGCCAAGACACTTGGTCAAGGACTGTTAAAACCCTTGTACCACTTGCAGCTATTGCAACTCCTTCAAGCATGTTATTGAGGAATGTCCTGTACTGCTAGATAAGATTCAGGAAAGACGAGGACCTTAGCAGAATCCACAAGTGCAATTGATATATGTTGAACCCCGCGGAGAAGACCCTAGAGTCGTTGTTATCACTCAAGGAGGCGTTGTTACAGGAGAAGACAGAGCGACCCAAGGGAAGACTACAGAAGATTCGGGAGTCAAGAAAGATGCGGAGAAGATCCAAACCTTTGATGCAAAGAAAGAAAGACAAATATTCGAGGAAGCAAGAAAAGAGTTTAAAGCAGATCAAGGATCTTCATCAAAGACTCGACCAGAAATAAGAGAATATGGAATGCCTCAGGAATTTGATCAATCTGCCTTGCCAAAAGAAGAAAAAGAGGTAAGCAAGCTCATGGGATTTTTATATACTTGTATTAAGTTGATTCAAGATGAAAGCATTGTACAAGAGTTACAAAATTTAATCAGACAGTATGAGCTAAGAAAGATAGACCCCTTACAGAATAGGGCAGTGAATGAAATCACAAAAAGGAGAAGAATAAATAAGGAATTACACTTGAATGCTCTAATAGGGGAGTATGATATAGACTATGTGGTCCTCGACTTACGGTTAGAGGTCAATGTCATGATGAATCAAACATGGGCACTGATGGGAAAACCAAAGTTGATATGTTCCCCTATCAGGCATAGGATGGATAACTAGCAAGCTGTCAGCCCATTTGGATGGTTAGATCATGTCCCTATGGACATCAACGGAGTAAGAACGTTTGCAGATTTTGAAGTAATTGAGATAGTTGATGACAGTTGCCCTTACCTGATGTTATTAGGAATTGATTGGGCCTTCAATAATTCCACTGTGGTTGATTTAAATAAAAGACGTGCGACATTTGAAAAAGATATCCTTAGGGTCATCGCTCCTTTAGATCCAGATGAAAGTCATGGATATACAGAACCCATCAGAGAGGAAGACAGCGCATACGAACTAGAAAACATATACAAACTAACAGCCAGACAACAGGATTACATCAATCCTACGGCTGATGGAAACCTGAGCTGGAGAAGTGATAGCATGTGTTCATCAGATTCAGAAGAAGCACTGGAGAACTGGCAAAACTAGATGTATGAAGTATCTACAAGGAGATGTGCTAGATTAACCAGAGAAGTTCGCTGGATCGGCACAACAGTAAGTAACTTACCCACATTTGATGGTCTGAACCATTTAGAAGCCTTCTTATCAGACTTTGAAACAAGCGTACCAACACAACAGAGATTATTGGCAATGGATGAGGCCCTAAAAGCCACACCAGCAAGATGGTGGGGGACACACAAAATAAATATCACAAACTGGATACAATGTCGTACTTTGATGACAGTGCAGTTCTCAACACAAGTAGAAAGTTGCAAAGTAAGGTACACAGGTCGAAGCTACCCAAAGGACCATGTGCGAAGCTATGAAGAGGCCTGGAGAGATATCCCTCGAAAATAGTGGGTGCACAAATTCATTAACACGTTGGATACTACCCCTATCAACTGGTACCTTCAAGCAGAGCTGCGTCTCATCACCACAGACTGGGAAGGTATGACTCGGAATTTTGTAACCACCTTATTATTTGAAATCCAATATCCTTCAGTAGATCAAGCATTACAAATTGTGAGACAGAAAATATTTGAGGAGACGCCTAGCCTCCCTGTGGAACAAGAAGAGGACGAATGGACTGTGCCATTCCAGAAACTGGAAAGTTGTTATAACATCAATGTCGATGAAGATGATGATCCGAGGAAGGTGAACATCACAGAGACAGAAGGCCAAAGGGATGTGGAAGGACCAAGAGTTGAGCTACCGTTTATTGGAAAACCAATCAAGATTAAAAAAGTCAATATTGGAACAGAGGAGACACCGAAGCTTGCCAATGTCGGAGATTATTGGGATGTTGCTACCATTGACAAGATTACATAATTGTTGCACGAGTATCAAGACTTGTTTCCAACCAAGTTCACTGATATGAAGGGTATCAGAGGACCTATGGGAGATATGAAGATACCTTTGAAACCAGATGCAAAACCATTCAAACAAATACCTTACAGGTTGAACCCGAAATATAAGGAAAAAGTGAAGATTGAGCTCGACGGAATGATAGAAGCAAGGATTATAGAACCTGTCGAGGAATCGAAGTGGATTAGCCCTATGGTGGTGCAAGACAAGAAGACAGGCGAGATCAGGATCTGCGTAGATCTCAGGAAGTTAAATGATGCATGTTTGCATGATCCATTCCCTACACCATTCACTGACAAAGTATTGGATAATGTGGGAGGCCAGGAGGTATATTCTTTTACAGATGGATTTTCAGGATACCATCAGATCCGGATTGTCGAGGATCGCCATAAGACCACATTTGCCACAGAATGGGGATCCTACCAGTATATAGTGATGCCATTTGGATTGAAGAATTCCCCATCCATCTTTTCAAGGTTGGTGGTCGAAGCATTCAAAGAGTTTTTGCATAAATTTCTCAAGGCATATTATGATGATTGGACTATTTTTAGTTTGTTGAAAAAACATATTGAATGTCTAAGGCTAATGTTGGACAAATGCAGGCAGTGTCAAATTGCTTTGAATTTGAAGAAGTGCATCTTCTTCTCACCATTTGGAGTATTGTTAGGTCATTTGTATGCAAGCAGGGATTGTTGGTTGACCCATCTACAATTGCCATTATCATTGATCTGCCACCTCCTACTTCAGTCAAACAACTGCGCACTGCGCTGAAACATACTGGATATTACAGGAAATTCATCAAAGGATATGCCCAGATTACAGCACCTATGGAGAATCTTTTGAATAAATACTGTCAGTTTATCTGGACAGAAGAATGCCAAAAGAGCTTCGACACACTGAAACAAAAGATGGTTAATGCATCTATTATGGTCTTCCCAGATTGGAGCAAGGAGTTTCATGTGCATGTCGATGCATCTTTTATTGCCTTAGGAGCAGTGTTGGCACAACCAAGAGAAGGGGATCTCAACCACCTGTTAGCTTTTGCTAGTAGGAAGTTGTCTACACTTGGAATTAATTACACCACTACAGAGAGAAGGATTAGCCATGGTGTATGCACTGCAGAAATTTCTCCACTACTTGTTGGGAGAACACTTTAAAATGTTTACTGATCACTCTGCGCTGAAGTACCTAGTCAACAAGCCATTATTGGGGGGGAGCATATGCATATGGATTCTGTTATTTCAAAAATACTATTTTGAAGTTGTGGTCAAGCCAGGAAGAATGAACAAAATTCCTGACCACTTGTCAAGGTTGGAACATGGAGAAGAGTCGACCAGTTTGGAGGATACACTATCGGATGCACAGCTGCTAGCAATTAGAAATATTGATGACCACTTCACAGACATAGTCCAGTTCTTGTCAACAGGAATGGCACCTAGTGAGTATACAATTCCCCAGAAGAAACAACTAGTGGCGTGCGCTGCAAACTTTTCACTTATAGCTGGACAGCTATACAACACTAGACCTGATGAGATATTAAGGAGGTGTGTTATGGAGGCAAAACGACCACTGATCCTCACAGAATCTCACAAAGGCATCGCAGGAGAACATTACGCAAGGAAAGCGACTACGCAGAAGGTTCTGAGAGCTGGCCTTTGGGGGGCTACCTTACACAGAGATGATAAATATTATGCCAGAGCCTGCGATGTATGCCAAAGAGTTGGGAAACCGTCCAGAAGAGACGAAATGCCATTAACACTGCAGCTGACCCTACAAGCATTTGAGAAGTGGTCCATTGACTTTGTGGGACCTATAAACCCACCAGGAAAGCGCACAGGAGCAAGGTACATCATCACTGTGACAGAATACTTGACTAGATGGGTTGAAGCCAGAGCAGTTAAGGACTGTAGTGAAACTACAGCTACACGCTTCATATTTGATGACATCATAACTAGGTTTGGATGCTCCAAGATCCTTATGAGTGATCAAGGCACACATTTTATCAATAAGACAGTTGAAGTATTGAATGAAGAATTTGCAGTCCACCATCAGAAGAGAACACCTTATCATCCACAAACAAATGGAAAAATTGAAGCGTTCAACAAAATCTTGGAGACAACGCTAACGAAGATTTGCAGGGTGAATAAGGATGACTGGGATTTAAGAGTACCTGCAATACTTTGGGCTTATAGGACCACTTGCAAGAAACTAACGATCCAGACCCCTTTTAAGTTGGTCTATGGCCTTGAAGTTGTTGTCCCCATGGAATACTTGGTGCCAAGATTAAGAATTGTTGCAGTTACAGACATGGATGATACTGGTGTTGTTCACGAAAGACTTGCACAGTTGGTTGAACTAGAAGAAGACAGATTTATTGCAGGGTTCCATCAGCATATTCAGAAGGGAAGAGAAAAGGCCTATCATGACAATCACATCAAGAAGAAGGCATTCAAGCAAGGTGATCTCGTACTGGTGTATGACAGTAAGTTCCTGAAACATTATGTGAAGTTCAGAACGCATTGGCTCGGGCCATATAAGATCACCTATGTTACAGAAGGAGGAGTTGTGCAGCTGAAAACATTGAACGGAGAATGGAAGGAAGGTTTGGTGAATGGGAGTCGGCTGAAGTTGTACTATGACAACCAACTACCTCGTAGCTCTCAGTAACAGCACAAAGAAAAGGGTATAGGTACCAGGTGCAGTTGAAACTGGGTACCAAACACAGAAAATACAATCTGCACAAGGATGGAGAGGAGGCATAAAGCAGAAAGCAAAGGATGCACTACGCAGTCCAAAGCCGAAGTAAAACAGAAGGATCAGATCTGAAGTGCCTCGAGACGAGTCACAGGTGAGTGTTGGGGGAATGTTGGCCCTTGGTTATGGAAGCAAGCGAAGATCAAGGAAGAAAATGGTGAAATGCGAACTTCGCGGAAGACACAGTGACTGTTACTGGGTCAAAGTGAACAAAAGAGAAGAAAAGGCGGAGCGAATCAAGGAAAAGCAATTCATTGAACGAGGAGATCGAAAACGACAAATCAGCAAGGAAGAGGGATCGTGGACAACTCAGCAAGCAGAAAAATCCACCGTTGGATGCTTTGGAGCACCACGCGAAAAGGAAGGAAAGACAGGCTGATGAAGCCTGGAAAACGCGAGTCAAGTTGACCTAGGGTTTTAGACACCTAGGGTTATGGTATCTAGGGTTTTGACACCTAGGTTTCAGCCTAAGGATGTCGGTGAGCTTTTGTAATGTATAAATAAAGTTCTAAAGAACCTGGGTCGTGTTGGTAAGATATTGTTGTCGATCTAGTTGTATTGTTGTTATGTGTGATTATTGTACTGTGAGAGAGAAGTGCTAAGTGTGAGAGCCTTCTGGTATTGTAAGATCTTCAGCCGGGTGCGAAGGTCAAGTCCTGCAGCTGGGTGCGTAGGAAAGAGAGAAGAAGAAAGAAGATTTGCTAAATGAGAGCACATACAAGAACTTTATGCTTTATCTTAATATATCATAATCACAGTTCTGTGGATGTAGCCCTAGAGAGAGGGTGAACCATGTATATCTTGTGTCGTATGTGTGATTGATGCTTTGGTCTTCGTCATTGTTATACTGTTATTGAATTGTTGTGCTAGATCAGATATATGGTTGTGAGGAGCATATCTAAGAAGATACTTGATATATGATGGTTGTGTTATTGTTTTGTTAGATCCACTTGATATTCTCTTTGGTTGTATACATCTCTGTCCTACAACCCCCCCATAGCTACTTCGAGTGATACTGCATCTTCTTTGCAGGTGTTGCCGAAAGGGCCAGTATTGAGGGCTTGTTGGTGTGCTCTTGGAGCCAAACCCTGGGTCTACCCCTGTGCCAACAAGTAGTTTCCATGGCTTTGGTAATTTATAGAAATTTTATTATAAGTTTTAGTGGGATTTACTCCCTCGTGATAGAGTGTATGAAAGAAGCCTAGTAACCTAGTAATTGTGTTGCATCGGGCGTGCGGGGAGGTCACGGGGGGGAGGGGAGGGGCTATCCCCTCCTTGTCAGGGGGGGTTGTAGGTGGATAGAGCCTCTGATTTAAATAAAAATAAATAAATAAAAATGGCAGTTTTTTGCGTCCGTTTTTAGCAGTTTTTCAACACATGGTTTTTGTCAATGGTTTTCTAATTCCGATTAAATAATTATGATTGTTGACTAATCAAGGTCAATGGATTAAGGGTTTTGGATGCCACAGAATCCTATATATTGTATTGTAAACAATGAAAATAGAAGATGAATAAAAAAATTAGAGGTGCGTCTCTAAACAGGTTGTTGGTTTTCTCGGTTTGAGTTTCCAAGGTAAAATCTCAATGTAGTGTGTGTGTGTGTGTGTGTGTGTGTGTGTGTGTGTGTGTTCTCTTTGTTTTTATCAAGAATCCATTTGTAGTAATTAATTGTACAAGGTTAAAATCTATAGTTAGATGAGTTTAAAAACGAACAAACGGAAACATGAAAAATGAAGCTTAGCAACTTCAATTGAAGAAAGTAACAGTTTCTCAAAATGACAATAAATAATATAGGAAATAACACCATAAAAATTGTAATAGGCATGATTTCAACACATTACAACACCATGCTCCATCACACTCCCCACAACGACCTGCACTAAAAAGATGGGCATGTATGAAAGAAACCTCAATTAATTGAGTGGTTTACCTCCACAAATGATGACACATCCTTTAAAGAATCTACAAAAGGAAATTGGGGCTAATTCCAATAATAAAATAATGGTGGAGATGAAGTTTGGAATGAAGCTCAATGTTCAATTCAATTCTGTAAATTGGGTATGGACAAGAATAAACACAAGACGTGAAAAGGAATGTACATTAGTAATTTGAATTATTAAAATTTACATAATGTTTTTCTTTAATCTATAAAGTAAATCTTCATTGTCTGTAGATTGTGGGTATATGCAATCTTTCCAAATCCCTACATCAAAATAGAGACTATATTCATATTCTAAACAATTTTCACAACCCACAACTAATATTTTCACATGGATCAAAATAGATAATGTTTTCATAAAAACCTATATATACAAGGATAAAATATATTGAGAATATCACCTTGTTGAAGGTAGTGCAAATTATCAAAATCATACAAATTATCTTAATTGGCAAAGTAGTGCTCATATTTGCACCTCTACACAATCTAAACACTACAAAAATCTAGTCCATGATAAATAATGGTATTCCATTGACAGATATTTGAACAAGCTTCCACTCTTCCCAGGTTAACGCATATCGTTTAACAACCCAAGCAAACCCCAATTGTAGTTAACCAACCAGAATCAGTCTCAGGTGAGATGAGTCTGTATTAAAATATGTATTGTAAGTGGAGTGAATACATTGTTGTATATTTTGAAAAACATATATTATAACCTTTCCTATCATTTGTGGAAAAACTAGAAACTAGTAAAAATGAAAACTAAACACATAAAGATGGAAAAAACAAAAGAAAAACGTACCATATACTCCCGCCTCCTTACAATTCTAAAAAAAACTAGGCCATATAACATAGTAAACTCACAAAAGTTTGAAATGTAATATAAAACTAGAAAAAACAAGAGAGAATTTTACCATATATTATTGCCTTCTTAACATTCCTAAGAAAAATAAGGCACACCCAATGTAACATAAAACACTGTAAAAATGAGAAATAAAATTTGCAAATCCAAGAGAAAAAATTTAATGCTCCAAGGAGCAACTCCAAAGAATAACCAGTGCATTATTAAGGGAAGAAGACAAGCATGGAAAATGCTTCAAAATTATGATGAGCAAAGCTCAAATAGGTTAGCATATGTCGAGTTTTAAATATCACATTTATGCATTAATATTTTAAATCTATATTGATGAATTAAAAATATATAAATGAGAAATTAAGTTTTTTAATTGAAGTGTAAATAAGGGTTTAAATATAAAATTTCGCTTATTCAATATTTGAACCTGAGAAAAGTCCCCTTACAAAATTTTACCCTTCAATTTTTTAATAATGATTCAAACTCTTAAGTTGTGCCATGATTAGATGAATATTATAATCTTGCTTAAGGTAGCATGCTTCAAAATTATGATGGGCAAAACTCAAACAAGTTAGCATATGTCGAATTTTAAATCACATTTATGCATCAATATTTTAAATCTATATTGGTGAATTAAAAATATATAAATGAAAAATTAAGTTTTTTAATTGAAATGTAAATAAAAGTGTAAATATAAAATTTCACTTATTCAATATTTGAACCTGAGAAAAGTCACCTTACAAAATTTTACCCTTCCCATTTTTTAATAATGATTCAAACTCTTAAGTTGTGCTATGATTAGATGAATATTGTAATCGTGCTTAAGGTAGAGTAGGTTAAATCCCTATCCTAGCCTCGCTTGTCTACATAAACTACTATTCATATAAAAAATATATGAGAGTAATCTTGGATTGATATCAAAGCAAGGAACGCATTGATTAGACATGAAGATGGTATGAGGATTGTATAGGAAATTTTGGTTTAAGTTGGTTGGGGTAAGGATGCATTAAGTTTTATCTTTATAATTCTATTTGTTTGAAGTGAATCTTTAGTCAAAGTTTCTTATGTTTTTTTTATTTGGATTTTCTTTGTTCAAAGGTGGATCAATACACAACCTTTTCCTACATATATATATTGATTATTTTATCTTACTAAAATGGTGATTGAATTGTGCAGAGACCACAGGCGTCCATTCAACATCAACTCAAAAGGAGAGTAGTAGGATTATGATATAGATATACCCTTTTTCAAACTAGTTAAGGTTGAACAATAATTCAATTCAATTGTGTACATATGATGTGAACATTTTACGTTCTGATTAATATTATTCTTTTTAGGTCGTAACAAGTTTAGGTTGGCTTATGACCCCAATCCTAACTAGGAGAAAACAATTGTGCTAATAAGCCCCATCCCCTATAAATTCCAACAATGACCACATGCAATGCCTAGAATTTAATTAAATTATGTACATATGATGTGAACATTTTGTTGAAATTGTAACTATGGTAAATATTAATAATGTGAAAAGTAAAAAATAAAAAGTAGTTTAGTATATATATATTATCCAAAGGACCATCTTTTCACGGATGGTCACCATATGTTTTATATATATGAAATATTCATCATTGTAATAACATCATTAAAACATACAATATTATCTCACATAGAAAAATCAACATGGTATCAGAGTGGGACTGGGTTTGACTCCCTCACGAGAGGGCCCAGGAAAATAAGAGAGATAACTTGAGTCTTGTGTGAAGATTTCTATCTCATAGAAAAATCAACAAGAATAAGAAAACAACATAAATGTATGTAAATTTTTGTTAAGCCCTAGAAGTTAGAGGACTCACCTACGTGATGATACAATTTGTAAGGGACGAAGAAAAGAAAAGTGATATTAAGAACAGTGACAAAAACACATATTTTGAGTCATAAGATGGATTTTGTGTACGTTGCAGACTGCATTCAAGTCTGCAATAAAAGTAATATTCGAGTTGAATTGCATTGCAATCTGCAGGGATTACATTTATGATGGTGTTGAAAT
>JZKD02S1818280.1:298002-323997 GCA_000966675.3 Picea glauca | reverse complement strand
GAACAAAGTCAAGTGAAGTAGTGTGTTGAGTAAGACAAGCTTGTTAGGGAGAGTCTGAGGGCCATAGACAGTGGTGATGAAATCACCTTGGTTCGAGCCCATTCAAAGGAAATTGGAGGATTTTGAAAGGATTCCAGAAGATCTCTAGTGCTCTGGAGGCTCCATCTATGGGTGGTGAAGAAGTGGGTGAGGAGGATTTCGACAGGATTCCAGAGGATCTCTAGTGCTCTGGAGGCTCCATCTGCATCAGTGGCAATTGATTGACAATATCGCCAACATTTGGAGGCTATATTTTCTAGAATCTTAGAGGGGCATTTGGTTTCTTGAAGCATCATGATAAAAAGGTTTTTCTTCAGAGATAATGGCCTTTAGGTCTCTATGTTTGCTCGGGCCATTGAGGCCTTAAATATTCCAGGAGGTTATTTTCATTGAGAAGGGTGGGATTGAAAAGAGAATTTTTTTGTCATGATCTTGATTCGCCCCGAATGTACTAGAAGTTCCCCCAGTTCCTGAATGAATTGTTTATTAGTGGGTCGAACTCTTTTCTTTTTTCTTATTTTGAGGATTTGATAGCTTCTTTTACTATGGATTTATTTATGCCTAGAGAGGAGGTAGTATGCTTATCTTTTTGTGATGTTTTTGCCTTGTCCTTGGATTTTGACTTATGGAGAGACTTTTAGAAGTTGGATCTATTTATAGGGGATTGAATTTACCTCTTGTTGTTCACATGCCATTGCTATACTGTGCAGATCTAATTCTCATAGTTCCATTTCTTCTCCATCTTCCAGATATTTCTTGCCTTTGATTGTTGGATCCATCTCTTCATATTCATCTAATATTGTGAGTTCTTTATTGTTGGATTCTTCTACCTTATTTTGAGGAATAGTGGGTTCTGCACTTGTTTATTTGTTGTTAGTTTTCTCTTCTTGAGTATGTTTCTCCTCATCCAGGTTTTCTGTGATCTGTTCATGAATGGAAGCCAAATTTTCGAAGCTATTTCTGGTAAGAGGTCCTTTTGGATGCATCTAGTTGGGAATTTTCCGCTTTGTAGTGAATTTTTCAAATCCATTTTCATCCTTGGATAGACTCGTTCTAGTTTGATCCCGAAGTTTGTTCAAGGGAAAATCCCTAAAGAGATGGTCGTGCGCATGACATTTACGACATCAAAATGGGACGTGTTCGTAGTCTATTCTCTGAATCCATTCCATGTCGTGATATTTTAGGCTGATTGATGCCAGAAGAGAATTCGAGACATTTAGGTACACAAAGATCCAAGTGTATGAGGTAGGCCTCCCTTTTTGTGTCGCATTAGCTATTTGGACGAATGTGCCCAACATGGTGCCGATTCCTTCTAAGATATCCGGGTGCAGGTTTTCCTACGAGAGTGAGTAGAGGTGAATCCATACTAGGGCAGCAATGAAGTCCTCTTTGTCAAGACTAAAGTTTTATTTCCATAGACGTAGGTATAGGATGAAAAAATAGGGGCCATTCTGGAAGATCCTCTCTTGGTCTTCAACTTGGTTGAATATTTCTATAAAGAATCCCTTGGATCCCATATTTAATTCCACATCCCCTTTGGGTTTTCAGTAGGTTTTGATCCACTAGAGAAGGGTTCTCTTTGAGGGCCATAGGCCCATGAATTTACATATAAGTGTGTTGTATATTTTGGGCAAGAGCCATGGTTTGAATTTCATACTGCATAATTTATATTTTTTGAGGGATGAAGGTTGTGGATTTGTGCTTCTCAAAGACCTTGGAGTCCTATTGATTCATGGGGTGCATATCTGACTTGGGAAAAGTTTCGGCTGGCTGTTCTTCTTCCATTGGAAAAGGAATGTCATGTGTTTTTGGGTTGTGGACGGGCTTTTGTTGGGGGAAGTGCGACTGCTCCTTGATAAAACGTTATGGTAGGAGGGGATGTGTAACATACCCAACACCCAGTTGAGCAACATTACATGTGAAAAACACATACAAAATAAGATTTACTGCTAACTTAATTTCTTATATTTTAACAACTATGGATCACACACAGATTTAACTATTTGAATGATATCATAGTTCTAAATGAATCTAACAACACATATTAAAACATGAATGCACTATTCAAGCAGAAAGTGAACACACAAATTCATATTAAACCATTTAAACGATGAAATAACATAAGAACATAAAAAAAACACTTATCTGTTAATAATTAACCAATTGACTGCATGTGAAGGATGAACCTCCTAGTCATAGACGTCGATGTTCATTTTCTCTCAATAATACGCCAACCCCGAGTTGAGGCTATAAGTCCACAAGGATATTTGTCCCTCTGACTGTCCACTCTCCACACACAACAACCCCAAACCCAGGTTCCATTCTATTCCCTACAACCTACACAACCTAAGGAATGTGACCCCCCTTCACTACACATAGTCCCTCAGGCCTTCCCACTTCGCTCGAGGGATCCAATGCATTTGGTTGACCAAAAAATCCTCCCATATACTCTAGGAGTGCTCACAACATCCTTCACAAGGTTCTTGAGCCATTTCCTCAACAAGAAAATGGATTTACAAACATGCAACACTATTTTACACACACACGGGCCTCTCTATTAGCATAAAAAACACCAAACAAAGGATGACTTCAAACAGAATATGGCTAGTGCTCTTCCTACCACTCAACTCCTCTCTTGCTACCCCAAATTTCCCAGTAAAAACTACTCTCTACGCAAAAACATGACTGTCTAAAATATGCCCCCTTGGCCATATGAATTTCCTCTCTTTTCTTTCTTGCTTGACTTGAATTACACTCTTCCCCAAGATGATTGTATTTACGCCCATGCTCTCCAATAACTATGGGATGTGACTCCTCACACCTACCCTCTTACATGAGTTTTATGATTAGCTTTAGGAACACTCAACAACAAATAAAAGGTTTATACACAATGATGAATATAAATCAGGAATGTGGGTTTGGATTAATACCCGTGAGTAATTACCCCTTGGACCCCCTCTCTCTTGTGGAATCATAACCCCTATTGTTTTTCATCCATTTCATATCACAGTGAGCGATTACTATTTTTATTAATTATTTCAATGCACATAATATACCATTCGACCTTCAGCCATATTAAACCAATACATGCTCCTTGTCCCAACACATTGGCTCAATAGCCTAAATCACATTTGTACAATTACATTATAATTCATTAGGATTAAAACTAAGGATGTTACATTTCTCTCTCTCTTGTTTTTGCATTGTTCTCAGTGCACGACACCCTACATGTGTACATTCATTTTACAATTATGGTTCTTGGGCTACTAATCAATCATATAGGCTCCCCAACCCAAAATCACATAAGCATTCCATCCTAAACAAAATTACATAGGAAATTTGGCCCAAAATCATATATACATACACACCCTAGCCCAAAACATATACATGCATAGGCACTCCAACCAAAAATCATAGATACTTAGGCTCCCTAGCCCAAATCGTGTAATATGATTTCACAAATCATTATTCTAGTAGTAACTCCAACCAATAGCTTATCATTTTTCATGGTCTGCACTGAACAACAATTAATCCATCTTTCAACATAAATAACATATTGATTACAATTACTTATTCATATGGTTGTTTCTCTATTTCACAAGCGGCCACGACAAGAATTTAACTCACCATTTTTTTTTCTGACACACCCTCATGATCCCACCACCATGTCATATGCATTCTTGAGTCCCCTCCCCCTTTCCATCCTCACCCTCCAGGATTAGGCATCCTCTTCACTGCTAAATAGTCCCTCAGACAAGCCATCATTTTCCAAGGTGTTCTTGTGCAAGGAGAGCGCCAACTCACTACCAAATTTTTCACTGGAATTTTGTAACTTGTGGAAATTATAGGGTTCTAGTGTCATAGCAGTAGCCTCTTTCTTGATTGTCCAACTTTAATAACCATCATCTCATCTATATCATACACATACAATCATCACGAGATATAATCATAATAATTTATTTATTAATTTCCAATATGTTTCATATTTGAAATCAAGTTTCCCAAGCACGAGACTTATTCTCAAGACACACATACAATCATCATGAGATATAATCATAGTAATTTATTTATTAATTTCCAATTTGTTTCATATTTGAAATCAATTTTCCCAAGCACGGGACTTATTCTCAAGACATTTGAATCTTGCAACAACAAGCATCAACCTTCCTTATGGGATTACACCATTTCCATATAGAAAACCATTTTTCTTACTTTAATTCATCCAAAAAGATTGTTAACATATTATAACAATTTCAATCATCGATTTCTCAAATCGTTTTATACATGAAAATAAATTTTCCCACACATAAGATTTATTCCTATTATGTTTGGCTCTTGTAGCTGTAGATATCGGTCTTCCTTATGGGATTACATTATTTCCATATCCAAGGCTGTTCTATCTACAATTTCCTCTACTTTCTTGCATCCAAAACAAGAATGTTAACACTCATGCATGATATCATTTCACTGCAACATTTGCATTCAGTCCATGAAGTGATTTTCAAAATTAAATTAATTTAAAAATTCCATCAATTCCAACTATTATTCATATTAAATGGGATGAAACCATCATTCCTCACATATGAATTATCATCACCCAAACCTTTTATAATGTAGTCAAACATTACCGATAAATAAACCCAATGTGCCAATGCCCATGGCCACATTTACCCAATGCATCCTTGCATTGATTCCAGAATACCATGATTCCATGTCATGTATTCCACCATGGTGAGTTGGAAGGTTTAGCCAATGCCTCAACACATCATCCAAAATATTCCCCACAAGATATTCGATTATGTTGATACCTTCTTCTTTAACCCATACACAACACTAGGAATATCATCCTTTAGTGTTATTCCGTGTCAACAAAGAGGTTACAGTGGACCAAACATTAGTTATATAGGGGAAAACCATTATGCACATGGATGTCACTATATTCTTTCCATATCCAACCTCAACATGGCTTCACACATGGTTATCTATATTGACATTCATTTCTACCGCATGAGTATGTCTCCTATATTGTCTTGGTTATGATCTCATAACCAACATAATACAATATGTAATTAAATTTCTTATAAATGCATTCAATCATTATACAACATGTATATACTCAAAGCCCTCTGCCTTTCCATCAATCCAAATATTGAACTTTAACCAAGGAAATTATTACCTCAATTCCCTTCCATATTTATGCATCATAAACAACCTCACATCCATACATACACGACTGTTATTTCCTTATTTGATGTTATCTTATCAACTAGTACTTTGTAGAAGCTCACAGGCTCCCTTCACCATCCCCTTGATTAGAATTACCACCATCCTCATTTGTCTTCATATGGATGGCTACCATAAGCAACACTATCATCATCATTTTTAACCATGTTATAATCATTTTTCCTGTATAAACAAACCATCATTAGTTTTTTTCAAATATCATAGCATCAATATATATATATATATATCAACAAATTACTCTCAGTCTACAAGCATGCCACCAACATGTTCAAGCACATCCACATGCACCATTGCACATCAGTATGCACCAAGCATTTGATCTTCCATGCCTATTTCATGCATATGAATCCTATCTTTATTGTATGCATCATGCATCAATTCTATCATGCACTCCAATGCATATCTATTTCAAATTTAGTTAATTATTTTTTTTGTTGTAGATGGATGTCCTTAAGTTCTTGTAGAACCTCGTTGTCTTGTGCATTTCCATTCTGCACAACTATGTACCATTTCCCCCTATTCTGAACCCTCCATCCAAGCCCCTCTGGCCCTCTGCATTTTCAACCATTGTATCCACTAGTGTTGTCATATCACAACTGCTTCCTTTATCTAGGGAATCCTATCCCAACATGGTTTGGCTATAATTCTCAATATTCATAGTATTTTAACATGCACTACTCCAGCTAAACATTAACAATGCGATCGGATTAACTATTCTCCATTTTCTTGACCAAACTAGTCCTGAAATACCATTCTCATTTATTGGCATTTCAATATTATGAAATGTTTCTTTTATGTATTCTTTCTATTACTCTTTTCCACCCATGGATTTTCTCAATTTTACATACCTCTCTTCATTTCATTGTGTGATTCATTGTGAAGCACTAGTTGGCCACTCAAGACTACTTTGCTCCAAATGGAATGCTACTCTCCTCCATTTGCACTCGTACCCAACTTTTTCTCCACACTCTGACAATAAAATAATATTTCTTTCTTTGTGTACTTTTAGACAAGAGTTGCAAGATTATATATAACAATACCTTCTTCTTGCATTCCTATTCTTGCACATAGGAGATGACTCATCCACTCCATGAGTCACATCTCATCTCATGACATCCTTTTTCCTTCTCTTGCAACAAGCTTTGTAGCCTTCATTATATTTCTTTCTTCAAGGCTATGGAGTCTTAATTTTCCTTTCTATGCCCATTATTGACATTCTTCACCCGCTGGTTCCATGTCATATATGAGGATTCTTGCTGTTGTACCTGCAATTCATTTAAATTCTATAGCAGTTGACTAATAATTATTTTGTTCCATTATTCTTGAGTTTTTTTATCCACTTTTCATTACTTTCCCTACAACTCTTTATTGCCTCAACCGAATTCTACAAGCTCTATCATGCTTCCATGAATCTGATATCCAATTCCAAGCTTGAATTTATCTGATTATACCTCTAATTTTGCAAAGTGTGCAAGCAACAATTTTTGTTAGAATTATACATATTATAGAAATTTTGTCAATTAATGCTATAGGTCCCTTTTCTGCTCAATTCACGAATAATTATATCATATTTCTCCCAATTATACTATTTCCAGGTTATTCTCCTCCAAATAAGATTTCCAATGAGTACTCTTATGCTCCAATCCAATCTCTATGATGAAAGTTATGGTTTCTTGAAAAAACCATTTTCATCCCATTTGTGCATTTTCTCCATTGGTGTAATTTTATTGAAATGCCAACTTCTGTCAACTGCAAAAGAAAATATGTTGGGAGCTAGAGAAATTTTTATATGAGACATAGATAATAACAATGACAAAGAATTCATAACAACTCTCATATTTTCAATTTGCTGCTCTAGTAAAAAAATACAACAATATGGAAATGACAACTTTGCCATTTTTCACCCCTTTTCCAGACTTATAATTCTTAGCAAAACTAGCTATCTCTCAATCTGTGCACTTATGGAAAAACTTCAATAAACCAAAGTTGACTGTCTTGATGAGTATATAAAAGGTTGAGTAAATAAAATTTTCCAGTTTTGTGATATTGGGTCACTTTTTCTTCTCTGAAAATCTCAAAAATCCCCCAAAATGCCTTGAAATAGTGGATTTCGACCTATTTCAGCATCCCCATTCCAATCCCCTAAGAATTTATTCAATTCATTCATGGGTTATTTTCATGTCTTCTTTTTGAACTCTCTCCAAGAATTTCAGCTTAATTTGGATCTCTACTAGTGATACAGACCCAAATATTTAAAAACCACTATTTTGTAATTTCTGACAAATTCAAGCAGAATTGGACAATGGTTGTTTCTGACACTTTTGTAGATCTTCTATCTGTGGAATTTTTTTTTAAGTTTCATCTCGATCTGACTCAATATGCTTCTTTTATGGCCACTATTTCCTATATGGTAATCTGCTGACGTGGTTGATGACCTGGTAGTGACGTGGCACTGACATGACATCGACCATCGGACCACCGACCCACTGGGGATTGCTTCCCTACTTCATGATATAACAAACCTTCAATATGCATCATCAATTCAAAATCGGGTGAGATCTCAGTCATTGATTCAACTCTATCGGCCATTGACCATCAACATTGTCCTTTGGGAACGCACAAAATTTTCCCAAAACTATTGATCCAACCATTGACCATCATCCCATTCCTTTAGCAACTACTTCACAACACAATGATAAACTGATTGAACTAACCATCAACTATCAACCATTGAAAATTCTCACTCGTAGATGAAACGCCTTACTAATTCTCCCGATCCTTGACCATCGACCATCGATCATCCCCGTTGGCTGAAGAAAACACTTCTCCAAATTAGCTGATCTGACCATCGACAATCAGTCATTTATTAGCTGACCTGACAACTGCGGACATGGAATGACACATAGATGATGACATGGCATGACACGTAGACTCTGACATGACATGACACATGGATGTTGACTTGGTGTGACACGTCATCACCCTCTTTCCTTCATCAACCGTTGACCATTTCCCTTGGACGATTCGAACACCTTGCTGAATCATCCAACACTTGAACATCGATCATTGACGATCAATGCTTTATTTTGATTGATCGAAACACTTCACCGGATCGAACAATACCTGACAATCAGTCTATTAAACAATAATGATTTTTCGTGGTTAGTTGAAACATTTCACCAAATTGGCCGACAATCGACCATCAACCCATTGGCCATCAATAATTTCTCTTGCTCGATTGCAACACTTTGCTGAATAGGCCGAAAACTAACCATCAACCCATCGACCATCAACAATTTCTCTCACTCGACTCCAACACTTCACCGAATCGGATGACACTTGACCATTGACCCATCGACCATCAACAATTCCTCTTGATCAACTCCAAACTTTGTCGAATCGGCTGACACCCTACCATCAGCCCATCGACCATTAACAATTCATATTGGTCGAAAACAACACTTATAAAATATTCGACCATTTTCCAATACATATGAAGGATGAAAATCCCAACCATAGACATTGTTGTTCATTTTCTCTCAACAACATGCCACCCTCAAGTTGAGGCTATGAGTCCATAAGGAGATCTATCCCTCTGGATGTCCACTCTCCACACACCATAACCCCAAACCTAGGTTTTACTATATTCCCCACAACCTATACAACCCAAGGAATGGGATCACCCTTCACTACACATAGCCCCTCAAGTCTTCCCACCTCCTTTAGGGATTCAATGCATTTGTTTGACTAGGAAATCCTCCCAACTACTCCAGAAGTGCTCACAACAACCTTCACAAGGCTCTTGAGCCATTTCCTCAACAAGAAAAACACTTTACATGCATGTAACCTGATTTTACAGGAACTTAAGCCTCTTTCTTAGCATATCACACCACCAAACAATGGATGCCTTCAAACACAATATGGATGGTTCTCTTCCGAGTACTCAACTCCTCTCTTGTTGCCCCAAAAATCCCAGTAAAAACTGCTTTCTATGCAAAAACATGACTATTGTAAATTATGTTGTCATTGATGTCAAAGGATGTCATTGATATCACAGGTAGGAGGATACTGATTGTTGTCAATGACATGGAGAAGAGTAGATCTAGGAAGCATCCAAACTACTACAACCAAAGATAAGATCAAGAAGTGTCCATACTGAAAGTCAAACCATATAGAGAAACTTGAGTACCCTGTGTGGATCTATGTGATAATCGAGGAAAGGTGAACAAAATGATCATAGAACAAGCTTTGACAGATCCAAGGATCAAACCCGATAGACAAAGAAATTATCCATACAGAAGATCAACCCAAACAGAGGAAAAAGAGAATGTGTTCTTTGTGTTGATAATATTTCGTGAGGAAATGAAGTTCTGTATGAAGATAGGACGATTGCGAACAATGAACCCCAGAGAACTCACACCATGCATGTATGATGAAATTGGAAGATGAATGAAGGCAACTCCATGGTCAGAAGACTGTAGAAGACATGTAGGTTGGAAGTGACAATATTGTGGAAGAGTTTTGTTGCAGAGTAATCATGCTTTACATAAGACTGAAGAAATGGTGAAATCAATATATCCCACATTCATTGGGAAATCGTGATCAAAAGGGTTTATAATGAAACAACATTATCACTTAGTTTGAATGAAAGCGAGTGGAAGAGCTATGGAACCTTATGTAGAGTATTATTTTTTGAGTGATAAAATCCTGACCGTTCATCTCCATAGATCAACGGTTAGATCAAATATTGTGGTTCGAAACTTGGTGGGACAACTTAGCCACGTCAACACCATGATAATGACCACATCTGTAATGTACCCAACCACCAAAGTTGGGTCACGTCACGCAAAAATTTTCTCTTTATCAGCTCTGATACCACTTTGTAACGTACCTAGCCTCCAACTAGGAAACAATACGTGAAAAATACACATAAAACAAAATTTTTGCTAATTAAAGACATTATTTTTCTTTTATTAATTTTCCCATGGCCTACAACTAAAATTTATAACAGATTTAGCTACAACAATAACCATACAACATATGCATCTGAAGCATGCTAATAATAAACATGAGATACAACTATATTGTTCATTACAACATCATATAAGTCATTCTCATTCACACAAAGTTCATGCATAACGATAACATATGTAATAACTTACTACAAGCTAAAACACTTATCTTAAACAAGAATCGTGCAACCAACTGCTTGGGACAGATGTTCCACCCAACCGTAGACTGATTGTTCCAAATCTCAACAACTAGTCACCCTCGAGTTGAGGCTAGCAATCCATAAAAGAAGATGGTCTCTCATAGTACACTCACAACTCATAAATCTCTCAACCCAACTGATATTCTTCTAAAAATATCCCTACTTTTCCACCATCTCTCTTCCTCTTGACTTGCCCAACCCAAGGAATGCACCATTCATTTACCAAGGATAACCCAAGGGATGTACCATCCATTTATCAAGGATAACCCAAAGGATGAACCATCCGTTTATCATGGTTAACCCAACGGACGTACCATCCGTTTATCAAGGATAACCCAAGGAATGTACCATTCATTTATCAGGGTCTCAATGGCACAAGTAGCTAGGAATCTCTTAGCTGGGAACTCAAGGGATACTGCTACTAGGAAAACTATCAACAAACCAACAACAACACTTGTTGTTTCAGAACAACTCATGCAGGAGTTCACTCTTCAATCCTAACAACTGGGCTCTTGATTTCTCCAGTTCCAATTTGCTCCAATTATGCTCCATTTACGCTCCAAACTTTTCTCCAGACTTCTCCCTCCTATGGTTGCACCAACTCCAAGCTCTCTTTTCTTACCCAAACTTGACTAACTTCCTAAAATGCTTGAACTACTATTACTTCTCTGTCTCAACCCATATGAAATTCCTCTCTTTTGCTTGCATTTCTTGACTCACAATCTTCCCCAAGATGATTGTACTCAACCCCCATGTTCCCAATAACTTTGGGATGTAACCACTCACACCACCCCTCTTACATGTATTTAATCATTCCTTTCATGTAGCATAATTCCTTTCATGCTCTTTTAATTTTCAGGACTCATAGCATACCACATGATCCTTTTGACTAAGGACTCCACCAAGCCCTTCCTTGTATGCATCCGTGCACACAACAAAAGATTCTTTGTTCGGATTTGCAATCTTCAAGATTGGAGCACTTTCCAATATTCTTTTCAACTGTTGAAAACTCTCTTCACACTTGGAAGTCCATTCGAACTTCACACCCTTCTTTTGCAAAGAAGTGATTGGACTTGCAGTCTTTGAAAAACCTTTTATGAATCTTTGGTAATAACCAGAAAGACCCATGAATGATCTGACCTCTGTCACATTACTTGGCGCTGACCATTCTCTAATGGAATCTATCCTCTCAGGATCCACTTCTTTCCCTGGTGCTAATATTATATGCCCCAAGTAGTGAATCTTCTTTTGATAAAATATGCACTTACTTAGCTTAGCATATAATTTGTGCTCTCTCAAAACTTGTAACACCATTCTTAAATGTTTCTCATGTTCCTCTTCTGATTTGGAATAGACGAGTATATCTATAACACATAACACTCCATTCATCAAACACATAAAAAATGCTGGGGCATTTGATAGTCCAAATGGCACTACCATGAATTCATAATTCCCATATCTTGTTCTGAATGCAATCTTGTTGATGTATTCTTCCCTTATCCTTACTTGATGATATCCCGATCTCAACTTAATCTTTGAAAATATTCTTGCACCTTTCAGTTGATCAAACAAATAATCAATTTGGGGTAAAGGATACTTATTCTTTATGGTCACCTTATTAAGTTGTCTGAAATCAATACACAGCCTTACGGTTCCATCCTTCTACTTTAGAAACATAATCGAGGCTCCCCAAGGTAACACACTTGGGCATATATACCCCTTTTTTAACAACTCTTCAAGTTTCATCTGCAACTCCTTCAATTCCGGTGCACCCATTCTGTATGGTGTCTTAGACACTGGGGTATCTCCTAGCACCAAATGGATAAATAAATCAATGTATCTCTTTGGTGGGAATCTTGGGATTTCCCTAAAAACATCTTCAAAATCCCTCAAGACCGGATGGTCTTCAATGCTTGCCACTTTATTTTTGGTTGCCTCCTCCATATGGGATGCAAACACCTGACATCCCTTCCTGAATCTCTTCTTCAAATGCATAGCTGAAATCTCTATAACAACTACAACTCTTGGAATGTATTGAATCTTACCTTGCTACCCTCCCTCATTGTTGAGCTTCACTTTTTCCATGTTTTCTGCTATACAAAAACATTTATTATTACACATTTTCCCGCATTTCGTTTTAATACACACCATAAATCCTAATTAAACATCATCATTCGTCATTATATCCAGTGTGGTTAATACATCATCTTTTCTATGTTTTTAATGGTTAAAAGATGATTATATCACGGTTTACTTATGATGGTTTCTGAACTGTGATTCTTGTACTAGCACAATCAGTATTCTTGTACCATAATGACAGTTCAACATTTTCACACCAATATTCACATTCCTGTACATGTCGTTGTTTAGCATATTCGTGCGCTTTGAGGCAAAAATAAGAAACATGGATTTTCTCCGTAGTGATGTTGCCATGTAGACACTTGCGTCAAAAACCACCCAGGTCGCATGTGTGGACCTCCAGCTTAGAAGGAATAATTCATCCAAATTAATAAAAGTTCTAGACAATCCACTTCTCCCTCGATTTGCATGCACACAAAGACAAATTTGAAAAATCTGGAACATGGGTCTTGTTCCTAGCATGAAAATTTGGTCATCATGTAGGAGGTTTTCCAAAAAAAAAAAAGGGAATGGTTGAGGAGTTATTGCTGGTTCCTTAACTATCACTTGCACAAATTTCATGGTCTGTCCAAATTTGAAAACACCACGCCCAAATTTGGTGACATGGCCTTGAGTTTGACGTCAAATGGATATCAGATCAATTAAATTAGTATGAGAGTTTTCAGTTGGTTGCAGCCATCACATCGAAGATATGGATTGAAACCAATTTTGCTAAGTTGGTCATGCAAAGAAAAGGATAGTTGATTCGTTGCTGCCATCTCCATTTTTGGTATTTTGTCTCACGAAGACGTAGGGGATGTTCTCATCTCCCTGCTTGGGTTATAGAATTCTTCTATAAAATTTTGATGTAATGGAAGTGACGGGTATGTAAGAGATTCAAAGAAATTGTTATTATTTCATTGTATTCAGAGAGAGTTGTGCATCATTACCTTGTAATCTGGAGTTTGATTTTAATGATGAACTGACTATTGATATGTTGATAAACTTCCTACATCAAGTTCACTTTTCCAGGTGCGCCATCCAGGTCGGGAAGGGCCCCTCAATCCAATAATGCCTTGGCTAACGCTGTCTTTAACACCATCTCCATTCACTTACCTCTTACTACTTTGATGCTGCAAAAGATGTATGTTTTTGTCCATAGATTTTTAGGTTTTATTTTGTATTCTCGTGTTACATTGGTTTCATATATCTCATTTCATATTGTTTATCTAATATGTGAATATTTTGATACATTGTCATATGATTTCGTATTGAGTTCTTGTTTATTTAATTATTACATGTTGTGTTGATTTTGCAGGTTACATTATTGTGTTGTATATAAGTCATGTTGTTGTTTGTTAATTGTTGTTTAAGTGTTTTGATGTGTATTGTTATAATGTTTATTTATTGATGAAACATATTTGTTATAATTTTTTGTGTTAATTGTTTATTTGTTGTATATTTACAACCCTTTGTTAATAGTCATAACTTTATGTTATATATTTATAATGTTTTGTTATTTGTTTGTTTAATATTTTATTTGTGATATGTTTGTTTTGTTTACATTTTTGTTAGAATATTGTTTAGTTTGTTTAATATTATGTTGTTTGTCATGTTGTAATTATGTGTTGTTTTATTTTTCAAAGTATTGTAAAATATTGTTAAGTGTTATGCAACATTAGAAGGATTACACTTGTATTGTTATAATGTTTATTTATTGATTATGCATATTTGTTATAACTTTTTTGTGTTAATTGTTTATTTGTTGTATATTTACAACCCTTTGTTAATAGTCATAACTTTATGTTATATATTTATAATGTTTTGTTAATTGTTTGTTTAATAGTTTATTTGTGATATGTTTGTTTTGTTTACATATTTGTTAGAATATTGTTTAGTTTGTTTAATATTATGTTGTTTGTCTTGTTGTAATTATGTGTTGTTTTATTTTTTAAAGTATTGTAAAATATTGTTAAGTGTTAGGTAATGTTAGAAGGATTATGTTTGTAGAGTGATTTCAAATTAATTTCGTATTCACATATTTATTTTTGTACATAAAATAAAATTCATTTTGTATTTATATATTGACTTTGCTTTCATTTTCGGGTGTATCTTTTTGAGGACATTTCATTTTTATAGTTTAAATTTAGATTTCATTTCCTATTTGTTCGATTTTCCCTTTAGCTAATTTTTTTTAATTTGTTTTTTTTCCATAGTTTAATTTTCCTTTTATTTTTACACTTTGATTTTACTTCTAGTTCTTTTTTCATTCATTTTGAAGTGTGCTAGCCGACTTTAGATTAGGCTAGATGAGCTCCAATATTGCACATACTGTGCTTGAACCTTGAATCTTACGAGCCTCAGTTGATAACTTAATGTTGGAATTAATAGTGCATATATTTAACCCCACATTTTTGGCACCGTTGCTGGGGAGGTGCTAAAGGGATTGAGGTCTAGGTAGGTAGGTTTCCTTTAATTTACACAGCCTGGTGGAGGAAAAGACGGTAAGACGAGAGGTAAGAACCTTCACATCCACTTTAGTTGGTCTCTACCCAAACCCATGTATGTTCCTTTTGCAAGTGTGTTTCTATTTCGCAAAGTGTGTTTACTTTCCTGCAAGTGTGTTTATTTTCATGAAAGTGTGGTGTGCTTTTCAAATTCTTAAATTAATTTCTATTATTTCTTATGGTTTGCTTAATTTTTTTTTGAGTGTTAGTTAGTTTTCATTTCATTTTCATAAAAAATATTAGAAATAAAAAATATTTTGGGTGTTGTAAGAACCCTATGTGCTAATCTGTGTGTGAGACAAGACCCATCAACCAACAAGATGGATTCAAAGATGATAATGAGTTTGGAAGAACTCTCTCAAATCTTAGCAACAACTAGGATCTCTTCTTCTCAGGAAGAACACATCTTGACAGTAGTCAGGAACCTATCTACTTCTTCAAAAGACATAGAAGAACCAAAGTTCCATGAGCCACATCCACGAGAAGATCTAGAAGCCTTCTGTAATCACCCTTTCCAACTTATAGAGGGAACTAAAGAATCATGGACCACATCTGATGGAGAGACAACATTAGAACCTGAGATCGAGGAGTTCCTAATATGCCTTTATGAAGATCCTCTATGCATTAAGGAGACCAGTCATTCGACAAAATATGATCTACATGGCATGATAGAGGGAGACATGCAGATTGTTCTAAATGAGGAAGTGAACCAAGAACATCACAACTTTATTGAACATTAGTTCTAGACGATGACCAGATTGAACCGCCACTCTCTTCTTCGACAACTGTTCACATCCTACCATTCGAATCAACTGGTTCCTCATGTTCGAGTACTTATTAAGGTATATTATTCAAAATTGAATGTGAGTATATTCATAATCCTGTTACATACATGGATTCACTGGAAATATTCATATACTTGAAAATATGTATTTTCTTAGGTAAGGTAGGATAATAAATAAATGAATAAATGTTGCATATAGTTGTTAGTTTGGTGCAACATCATTTTTTTATGTCTTTTCCAATAATTTTAGCTATCAGGCTGAGAAACTAATATTAAGGGAGTTTGTTGCCCCAAAAATTTTAATATGTTTTTCAGTTGATAGTCAGATCTTTTTCCAATTTTTCTAAATAAATTAGGCTATGATGATTTGTTGGAGTTTTGTAGGTATCCTCTTTTCAGTTGGATTGAGAGAACATCTTCATGAATTATTTAGGGAAGTAATTTCATTTATTTTGGTTATGTTATTTCATCAAAATTGTCTTATATTTTGATCTTTTATTACCTAAGACTGTTTTGGGACAACTGAATTTCATTTCCTATTACCCCCCTAAACTTTGTTTGCTTGAAAATTGTTCTCTAACTTTTATTAGTTTTCCCTACTATTTTTCCGAACTATTTTCCTTACTAGAATTTACAGTTTAGACAATTATTAACAGGGTAAAACTAAAAAGAAAAAAATTCAAATATCAAACCCAAGACTTCTTGATATAACAAATCATTTTCATTTCTTTTAGATATTTCTTCTCCTTTCTTTATACAAAATTTCATACCATTTATTATAGCAGTAGTTCATAGTCATGTTTTTTTAATTATGGGTTTACATAAAGTTAAAATTCCATATTATGAGACCCGTAGGCAGCTAGTGTAACCTGATCTTATCTCAAAGTTGGTCAATAGAGAATCTTGGAAATATCCTTTGAACTACCTCCATGAGATCCTCTTCTCATCAATGTTCTTGGTGTGCTTAAGTTGATACCACAACATGGCTGCCTTTCCTTGCAAGTGGTAGGTGGAAATCCTAGCTTCTACCCGGGATGGGTATTTGTGCAGTTGGAAATATTTCTTCATTTCCAATAGATAAGAATCTTCCTCTTCTCCTTTCCTATGATCACCATTGAAAGTAGGTGGATTTATTTTCTTGATGTCACCTTGCAAGATGTCTGCCTCATGCCTTCTTCTTTGCCTCTAAACATGAGACACACTTGGGCTTCTTCCCGGTCCTGAAATAGCATGAGTTCTTCTAGTGGACTTCCTTGGAGAATGATGGAGCCTGATCATGCTTCTTGACTACCTATCATTTCCATGATCATCCCTTTTGCTGTGATATCTAGATGTTGATACTTGTCTAGCACTAGCTGCTTGCTTGGTGCCAGAATCTTTGTCAAATTGCTTATGAAACATGTTCCAGCTATGAAATATATCTTCCCGAGCCTTCATAATCCTTTTATTATCATCCATGTAGCTTTTCACTTCCATATGCAGACTTCTCATAGTGACATGCTCTTGCCTATCTCTTCTTCCACTTGACTCTGTCTCAATATCCCCCATGCTGATATGCAGACCTCTGATATCTTCCCCATGGATGTAAGATCCTTGAGCATCTTCCATGAATTTAGTTCTCATATAAGAACTAAGTTTCTTTCTATACCTCTAATTCTACAAGATTTGCAACCAACAAAATTTGTTAGGCTAAAATAATTAACAAGATCCATGAAATTATATACAACTGTGTTCCCATACTATATCATAATTCTTTCTTTCATGAGTTTTCCCGAAAAGTTTCAACACTTAGATTATTTTTCCATCTATTCAGACTCATAGACTCATAGACTTGCGGACTCGAGGATTCATGAAAGCATAATTATCCCTTTCATAAGTCCGTCCAAAAATTCTCAACACTTAGATTATTTTTCCATCTATTCAGAATCATAGACTCACCAACTCGTGGACTTGCGGACTCACGGAAGCATAATTCTTCCTTTCATAGGTCTGTCTAAAAAGTCTCAACACTTAGATTATATTTCCATCTATTCGGACTCCCAGATTTGTGGACTCACGAAAGTATAATTCTTCCTTTCATAAGTCCGTCCGAAAAGTCTCAATACTTAGCCACTTTTACCTTAGTGGACTCACAGACTCACAAATTCATAATAAGACCAACAATTAGCCATTTTTATCCTTGCAGACTCATGGAATCATGGACTCACAGACTCATAATAAGTCCAACAGTTAACCGTTTCTACCTTTGCGGACTAGCTGACTCACAGACTCATGAACTCACGAACTCATAATAAGTCCAACACTTATCCATTTTTACCTTTGCAGATTCGCAGAATTGAGAACTCACGAACTCATAATAAGTCCAAAAATTAGCCATTTTTTTTTAAAACTTTATGGACTTGTGGACTCACGGACTCACTGAATCATAATAAGTCTAACACTTAGCCATTTTTTTTAACTTTGTGGACTCACAGAGTTGTGGACTCACAGACTCACAAACTCATAATAAGTCCCAACTCTTAGCCATTTTCTAACTCCGTACCTCCATGTACCTTCCACCATGTAAGTACACATCAAATTCCTCCACGTCAGCTGACATGTGTCCCCCCCCCACATCATCCTGACATTGACGTACAAAAAAATACTATATTTTTCCAATTTTATTTATTTTCCAAAATTCCCAAAATGCTCAAATTTGCCCAAAAATGAAATTCCTTCTTGGGTTGTCAATAGATCTATGCGAATAAGATCAATACAACCAAATCAATCCCTATACATAAAAAATTGTTTGCTGCTTTTCAAATTTGACTCTTTCACTTCGAAATTGTCGTTATTTAGCTGCAGGAACTTGGGGCATTTTCTCAATTTCATCCAATTTCACCACGGAACACTGTAAACACTTTTTCAAATGATTTGTAAATGAACTCTCCCTCTTTCAGACAATTCTCTTACCAACTCTGTAGTTTCACTTCTACGCTCTACTAAATGGCCCATGTAGGCTCAGTGTTGAAAATCTGGGCTCTGATACCACTTTTAACGTACCCAACCACTAAAGTCGAGTCACGTCACACAAAAATCTCTCTTATCATATCTGATAACAATTTGTAATGTACCCAATGACTAAATTTGGGCCATGTCACACAAAAAAATAATCTTTATCAGCTATGATACCAATTTGTAATGTACCTAGACTCCAACTAGGAAACAATACGTTCGGAATACACATAACATGAAACTTTTGCTAATTAAAGACATTATTTTGTTGTTATCCATTTTCCCATATCCTACAACTATAATTTATAACAAATTTAGCTATAGCAATAACCATAAAACATATGCATATGAAGCACACTAATAATCAACATGAGATACAACTAAACCGTTCATTACAACAACATATAAGTAATTCTCATTCACGCAGAATTCATGCAAAACAATAACATATGTAAATAACTTAGTACAAGATAAAGAAATTATCTTAAACAAGAATTGTGCAATGAGCTTCTTGGGATAGATGTTCCACCCAACCGTATACTGACTGTTCCAAATCTCAATAGCTAGTCACCCCTAAGTTGAGGCTAGAAATCCATAAAAGAGGGTGGTCTCTCACAATCCACTCATAGCTCATAGATCTCTCAACCCAATTGATATTCTCCTACAACTATCCTGAATTTTCCACCATCTCTCTTCGTCTTGACCTGCCCACCCCAAGGAATGGACCATTCATTTATCAGGGACAACCCAAAGAATGTACCATCCATTTATCAGGGATGAACCATCCATTTATTAGGGTTAACCCAAGGGATGTACCCATCCATTTATCAAGGATAAACCAAGGAATGTGCCATTCATTTATCGGGGTCTCTTTGGCACATGTATCTAGGAATCTCTTAGCTGGGAACTCAAGGGAAACTGTTGCTAGGAAAACTATCAACAAACCAACAACAACACTTGTTATTTTAGTGCAACTCATGCAGGAGTTCATTGTTCTTTATGGAAAACCGGGCTCTTCATTTCTCTAGCTCCAATTCGCTCCAATTATTCTCTATACTTTTCTCTAGACTTTTCCCTCCTATGGCCGCACCAACTCCAAGCTCGCTTTTCTTGCCTAAACTTGACTAACTGCCCAAACTGATCGAACTATTGTTACTTCTCTATCTCAATCCATATGAAATTCCTCTCTTTTTCTTTCCTTTTTTGACTCACACTCTTCCCCAAGCTGATTGTACTCAACCCCCATGTGACCAATAACTTAAGGATGTGACCACTCACACCCACCCTCTTACATGTATTCAATGATTCGCTTTGGAAACACTCAATCAGAAATGATAAGGTTCATATACAATAACAGATTTAGGAAAAAGGGTTAAATCCATAAACATAGGTAATTCCCCCCTTGGACCCCTCTTGGCCATTATCCTAGACACTCCCCTCTCTTGTAGATTAATTCATCCCCCATCTCTTGTCCGTGTTCCCTTTAACATATGGCATCACATTTTATTATTAATGTTGGACAACTGAGGGGAGGGTGAATCAATTGTCACTGTGCTTAAACAATTATGATTATTTTAAACTCTTTACAAAGCACTCAATGACAATCACAATAATGTAGGGAGGTAAGCAACAAAATATTCAACATAAATCACACACATGAAATAAACAGAGATAGATATTTCCTGAGGAACCCATAAAGGGAAAAACCTCTTCTTTTTGATATGATAAGTAATCTATATTTTCTGTACATTATCATTCTTATGAGAACGAAATCATTGTGAGGCTACCACCTTTGGTTTGCAAGCTGCAACTTGCTGAGAGCACCAACTCTCTAGTTTCTCTAGCACCCACTAGAAGGAAACATCAACTCCCTGGTTTCTCTAGCACCCACTAGAAGGAAGCACCAACTCCCAGTCACACATGCACTGACCTGTATAACAGAGAACAATAGTTCTCCCTTGCACCACCCTGCCACCCTGTTTTTTCTGGCTACAACCAGATGGAAGCTATAACTCCCTGTGTTCAATCACCCACTTGAAACTTTGAGGAAAAAAACCCTCTCTAGCACCTCCCTACCACCTTGTTTATAAAAACTTCGTTACTGAGACTTATTACAGTGATACAATGTTTATCAATAGCTTACCAGTCTCGTCACTGTTCTGTAGCACTGCTATGCCCTGCCTGCATTAGTGTCTTCCTGCTCACATTCTTCTTTGAGATTTATGTTCTTCTGCTTTGTCTCTGCACACACACCTCAGATTCCTATTTCTCTCTCATATATGCATCTCTGTTCTATGTGCTACGCCTCTTCTGTGCGTTTCAGCTGCTGCACACAACCTGCTTTTCCTCGCATGAATAACTCTCGTTAGAAGAAACCTTCTCTTCTCTGTTCTGCATGTATTTATAATGCCAAGTCCTCTGATAGATCATACACCTAACTTATCATCCCCTCTGGCTATTACAATGAGTCTTTTCTTCATCCATGGCCATTATGCTGAGACTGTTCATCATTAGTGGTTGTTCCTGAGATTCTTTGCCTTTTCTGGTAGTGCGACCCTTCATCTTCTCTGTCACAATCAGGGATGATTTTAAGGATGGAAATTTATTTTAAAATGTAGAAACCTTGGCGAATCTTACTAATCCTTCATATGCCAACTATAAATATTTGGCGATATTTTTGTAAAAATATTCAAATTTCTAAGGATTTTATATAGTTTTTATAAAATTATGGCGATTTTTAAGGTAAAATAATTTTATCCTATAGAATTTGGGTGAATCATTTTAAAAATAGTGAATCTGGTTTTTGGAAAAACCATGGAAAATTAGCTCATGAGCGAAATTTAGCCCCTAAAATCATCCATGGTCACAATTGAGCTTATCCTCTCTGTTTTAGTTACAATCTTCGATGATTTTTTCATTTGTCAATCATCTCTATGTTGAGTCTTCATTCCACTGTTAATTACCTCAAGAATCTTCAGCTTCTCTGGCGATCACCTTGTAGCCTCTTCGAATTCTCTGGCAAAAGCCATCAATGTTTTTTGGCAGTTACCCTGAGAACCTTTGCATGCTCATGCCTTTGGTGCCTTTTCACTTTCTGATAAAACTACACAGTGGGCATTATATTTTATGGCTAAGCCCCTTCCTTTCATATGACCACAGGCTGTAATCATATGCCTATCCAAAAGGCGCTTCGTGATCCCGATGATCTCTAATGTGAAGCCTAGCGACGTGCTAGCTCCTCCCTTACCCTTCATCAATGTGACCACCAACTGTGACCAGGGGCCAACCAAGAGGGGTGCTTTGCGATGTATCATATCGCAAACTCCTGTTATGAGTTTCCTCGAAAATCCCAACTCACAAAACTTTGAAATGCTTCATATTAGATCAATGACCGAGATCTCTCCTTCTGATCGACGATGACGATCAAATCGTGATTTCGTGTGTTGGGCACTTGGACGTGAGTCAACCCTAACTATCCTGACTTTTGATATTCCAAAACTTGTTTCAGATGAACGACCCACGATCCTCGGTGATATGATGGCCCAAGTCATATCGAGACTTCACATTTTGCGATGTCGGAGGTTAGCTCACCTTCCTTCTTCCAATTCCTAATTTCTCGATATCCGCTTGTGTCAGATCAATGGTCCACGACTCTCCACGATCCAATGGTCCATATAAAATCATGAACTCGGACCTCATGAGTTCCTGCCACTCTGCCTTTGACTTTCCTGATTTTCAAGTCAGCGAAATGATGATCTCCTGCCACGTGTCCTCTGGATCATACGGTTCAGATCTCATCGCGATTTTGCATTTTGCGGAGTCAGAGGATGGCTCTCAGCCATTATCCTCTTCGCAGTTATACTGGATCCGATGGCTATTGGTCCTCGGTGCTCAGATCCAATGGATCAGATTTGTACTTCTCCTCTGCACTTCTTCTGGTTTCTCAACTTTGATTTGATGACCCAGATTAGGCACAATGTTCTATCCAACAGTCACTGTCACTCCTCCTCCTAAACTTTGGCTTTCTCAAATCTCTAAGTGTCAAAGGCCACGACCTTTGATCCTTCTATGAGCCTTGATGTATGTGATCTCATTTGCATCTCTCAAAACACTATCTCTCCTGAGCTTTGGAAAAAGTTACCCTCGGCCTTGGCGCACACTTGTGCTCTCCATGGAACTCTGCACTTTCTCTTCTGATCTTCTCGAACTTGCTCATCCATGTCTTCCCAAAAGAATTATGGTGCCCACCTGACACATTCTTCCTTTCTCATCTTTTGGTCTCTCGAGCTTTGGTTCACTGATGTTCTTTCCTGTAAACATGCCATCTTCATTGCTATTCTTGCCATCAATGACAAGCACACTCTTCCTGTAAACATGCCAACAATCTCCCCCTTTGGCATTGATGGCAACCCTGAACGGCTAGACTATTCTTATTAGACCTCCAACTGTGGCATCCACACCTTTACTCCCCCTTTGACATCAGTGCCAAAGAAAACATGCTCCCCCTGAGCTGTTGTAGTATTTTTCTGGAGGTATCAGATATTCAACCAACACATACTCCCCTTGACAGGATGGACTATTTTAACTTGATAACAGGGTCATGCCCAACTTTTGGCATAGATACTCAAACTAAGATTTTGTAAGTGGTTTAGTGAAGATATCAACTATCTAATCTTTGGATGGAATATAATACAAAGAAGCAATAGTGTTGGTCATCTGTTCCCTTAAGAAGTGATACTTGATGGGTATATGCTTGGTCTTGGAGTGAAACACATGGTTCTTTGACAGACTGATTGCACTGGTATTATCAAAACAAATTGGGATCGATGTAGTATATTTTACCTCCAAGTCTGCAAGTGTCTGAATCATCCACAATACTTGGGTACAACATGTGGTAGCTGCAATGTATTCAACTTCTGTAGTTGATAGGGAAATGGAACCTTGCTTCTTTCTCAACCATGATACAAGGGAATCTCCTAAGAAGAATGCACCTCCACTCGTGCTTTTCTTTTCATCCACACAGTTAGCTGAATTAACATCTGAATAGACTGATAGTTGAAAATTTTAATTCCTAGGATACCATAGGCCATAGTCCATTGTTCCTTTTAGGCATTTGAATATTCTTTTGACATCTAGCAAATGACTCTATTTAGGTGCGGCCTGATACCTTCCTATCATTCCAACAACATGCATTATGTATGGACAAGATGTTGTTATGTACACAAGGCTTCCTATCATAGACCGATATGAACTCTAATCAACATCATGTGAGTCATCATCCTTTCTTAACTTACATCTAGTGACCATAGGTGTGCTCATAGGTTTAGAATCTTCCATTTGAAACCTTTCCAACATTTCCCTTAGATATTTTTCTTGAGAAAGAAATATCCCTTCAAACCTCTGAGTAATTTGCAGACCAAGAAAAAATGACAGTTCCCCTATCATAGACATTTCAAATTTAGACTGCATGGCAGAAGCAAACCATTGTACCAGTGAAGCATTATTACTACCGAAGATGATGTAATGTACATAGACCAACACAATGAGAAAATCATTACCCTCTGTTTTGATATATAGATTGTTGTCAACTGTTCCTCTCTTCAACCCTGTGTCTTGAAGATATGTATCCAGTCTGTGATACCAGACACAAGGATATTATTTCAACCCATTTAAGGCTTTTTTCAGCTTGCAGACAAAGTCAAGGTTATCTGACAGTTGGAAACCCTATGGTTGTTCCATATAGACTTCTTCTTTTAGATCTCCATTTATAAAATCTGACTTGACATCCATATGATAGACTTTAAACTGTTTATGACAAGCATAGGCAAGAAACATTCTAATAGCTTCTAATCTTGCTACGAGCGCAAATGTTTCATCAAAATCCAGTCCTTGTATTTGAGCATATCCTTTGCAGACCAATCTATCCTTATTTCTTACAATATTTCCTTGCTCATTCATCTTATTTTTGTAGACCCATTTTGATCCTATTACATTTTGATCTACTGGCCTAGGAACGAGTTCCCAAGTGTCATTCTTTTCAATCTAGTCTAGTTCCTCATTCATTGATTTTAACTAATTTACGTCTTTGCTGGCCTCATTAAAGTTCTTGGGTTCCACCATGGATATGAAGGCTATATTTGATTGCTCAGTGTATTTGATTATCCTTCCACTGGTTTGTACACCTTTGTCTTTCTCACCAATTATCTGACTTGCAGGATGATTCTTTCGAGTAATTCTGGAGGAAGGATTTGATGTTGTCTGCTGATTTGAGTTTGTCTGAGTGTTGGTGTCTTCATCTGACTCAAAGTCTTCTTTTCCTGATTCTTGGACCTGTTCATCTTCAGCTTCAGTTGTGTCTTCTATAGCAAACTCAATATTGCTCACCTCTCTTTCTGAGACTGCTTCATCAACCTTTACAACAATACAATCAAATAATTTATGCAACCTCTTATTATAACATATGTATCCTTTACTGTTTGTAGCATATCCTAAGAAGATTCCTTCATTAGCCTTGTCATCATACTTTCCAAGGTTTTCATTGTTACTTTTTATGTAGCATTTACTCCAAAAGACTTTGAAGTGTTTGATTGAAGCAGGTCTTCCATACCACAGTTCATAAGGTGTCTTGTCATTGTGAGGTATGAGGTGGGATTTGTTAAGAACATGGACTGCTGTGTGTATTGCTTCTATCTAGTAGGTTTGACCAATGTTCTTCTCATTCATCATTGACTTGGCCATTTGCTGAATTGTTCTTTTTTGCCTCTCAACTACTCCATTTTGCTGTGGAGTTCCTGGGATTGTGTATTCTCTCTTGATCCCATGTTTATGACATAATTCCTTGAAACAATTTGACATAAATTCTCTTCCTTTGTCAGATCTTACAACCTTTAATCTATTGCCTATTTGATTCTCAGTTAAGGCCTTAAATATTTTAAATTTCGCAAATGATTCAGCTTTTTCTTTGAGACAAGCAACCCAGGTGAGTCTGGAGTAATCATCAATGATCATCATGAAGTAGTTTTCTTTCCCTGTGCCTTCCTGTCTTGATGGTCCACATAAATCCATATGAACTAGTTGGAGTGGTTTCTCTGTTGAAG
>JZKD02S1818280.1:266830-290703 GCA_000966675.3 Picea glauca | reverse complement strand
CTGGGATTTGGGAATTTGCTGGAGAGAGTTTGAGTTGGGGAGTCGGGCAAAGGATCAGTACAGGGGGCACCGGTTTGCTGGAGGTTTTGGGCACGGGGGCCAGGATATCCATATGGTATCTTGGAGCTAGGAAGTTGTCCTAGTTGGCAGGGTGAAAACACAATTTTGGGCAGTGTTTGACACAGTTTCAGCAATGAACAACTAGATTGATAGGGAAATTAGCATCAGGGAGAGGTAAAATTGTTTTATTCTGTTATGAATTTTATTATTCGTTGATAAATTTATATGCGTATATGATGAATTTATAAGAAGTTACCGAGTTTCTGAAATCAAGTAGAAGTTACTGTTTTGTTTATGGAATCAATTGATGTTAAATTAATACGGTTACTACACATGGTATCAGAGCCTCATTCACAATCTGGAGCCTTAAGGGACAAGTTCCTAGCTTCAACTCCAGCTCCGCCTAACCTGCAAACCAAACACAGAAATTTTAACAAAAATATAAATGTAAATGAAATACATATTGAAAATGTAAAAACAAATATCACCATAAAAACAAAACTTTAAGGACTATTTAGAATATCTGTTATTTTTTTTTTGAGATGCTATATATACATATAAATGATAATTTTCATATGTGTGCCTCATGGCCTTACAGATTTGAGCATTTATCCACTAATTTAAATATCTGTTAATATTGTTTTTATGAGGTGTTGTGTGTGTGTGTGTGTGTGTGTGTGTGTATAGAATTATGTATGGGCGTGCCTCATGGCCATAGTAAATTATTTGATTTACCTACTGTTGAAATTACAACTTACAAACAAATGATTTAAAAAAAAATAAAATAAGTGAAACCAACACAAACAAATTTACCAAAGTAAAACAAGTGAACTATGTAGTTTCACTTTATAATTCGAATGAGTGAGATAAAGAGAGACTCTTACAGTGTGAAAAGTGTACGAAACTGGAAAAAGAAAACAAGAATATTATTACTACCTTCTCAAAATTTAATCAAAGGAACAAAACAAAAAGAGCGAAGGGGAAAGTGTAACTTATCTCAGGCCTGGGTTGAATTTTGGCCTTTCTACTGTGAAGTGAGAAGTTCACGACCCAAGGGGAGAGGGAGGCTCATAACAATATGATGGGTTCTATCATAAAAAAAAAGGGACCCATCATTAGATTCAGAACCATCCATGATGCAAAAGTCCAGATACCTTTAACATAGAATTACCCCAAATGGTAAGCAATACATTAACCAGAGGAAATGATTTTTTGAAACACATTACATCGAAAATCAAATGAAGTAATTAAGAGATGAAGTAATCATAGAGACCAGATACATAATTTTCGTTGAGACTATTTTATTTTTCAAAAAAAATGATGGCTTCGAAGGAAATTAGAGTTATTATCATTTCCACACAGAATTAACCGATGGGTCCTTAGCATAAGGAAAATCACGTATTCAAGTGGAATGATTAAAAAGAGAGTGGTAGTACATCAGTTAGTGAGAATGATTGAGATTCTACCGAGGATGATGAGGATGAAGAGTGTGAACAGAAGCATGTCAATGGTAGATCCATAACCAATACTCCATGTAGTCAGAAAGCTCCTCTTTCTGCAAAGGCCGTGGGGGCATATTATTGGACTAGGAAAAGTGGGTGCAAAAATAATTCCAGATGTAAGACATCGCAGGAAGACTGATCTTGACAAAGCAAAAAAAAATCTTATGCTAGCTTCCTCTCCTGGATCACTGCCTGGCAGAAACAAAGAAATAGACGAGATAACTAGATTTGTCACAGGAGCACTAGCTGCAGGCAACCAATGTCTGGGTAGATGTCTTTATATACATGGAGTGCCAAGGACCGGCAAGACTACAACTGTTCTTATGGTCATGAATAATCTCCAGGCATATAAGTGAAAACCAAACCTTTAAAATCAAGCACTAAATTAAGAAAAAAAAAAAGTTGTTCTCTGACAAAATGACAGAAAATTAAAACTTAAAAAAAAAATCAAGCAACGGAGGCAAAAGACTGGTTCTTTAAAAGGAATCCAGCAATGGAAGAAAAAGACTGGTTTGAGACAAATTAGCGGGTATCATCTATGGCATCCTTCAAACCTGATAAATGGTTTGAATGAAATCAAGAAAGGGCTGAACCTCTGGCTCAAGAGTGGACGTGAAACTGCGGTGGAGATTGCGGACAATCCGCAAGAAAATGAGTCCATTCTCTTTATTGTCGGTCCTCAAAATGTGCATGGATACGCTTAGAAGATCCTGCACATAAGGCTAAAGCACTCGGTTGTGAGGCAGCCTACTCATAATCTCTATAATTACCTTCCACAACTTTTGTTCATCATTGTTCTCCATCTTCTGGGGTTTCGTTAGGTGCAGCAGAAGATAGTAAAACACCCAGAAGTAACTTTTGAGAAATTTCAGGTACTCCGAGGTGTATACAATCTCCAAACTGTTCTTCACCTCTTTGGCCAGTTCATACCTCACCTGCATAGACAATTCTAGTTCCAAAATCTTGCAGGCATGTTGCTGCAAGTTGTGAAGATGAATCATTTTTTCGTACCGTTTGGTTTTAAAAAAAACCTAACTTACGAAGGAATCCGAATGGTTGGTTTGCAAAGCTCTGCTATGATTCACCCTTCATCCCGATAACAATAGAGAAATAGTCAAATGTAAAAAGCGCAGCTCATGAAAGGAGCAGGCTTCATTCGCGCTTTGTGGATAAACTTGTGGGTGGTACATAAACCTGATAAGCCGAAGGGAGAAAAATCCATCCTTCTGATCCCCAAGCGGTGACGACGTCTTCTCAGAGTTTCTGCAATATTCATCTTCTCGTTAACTTACACGTTCATCGTCGCCTTTCAAAGATTTTCACTTTGAAAGGTTGAAATCGTCGCGGCACCTCTCAGACACGAGGGGAGGGTTTTGTCTGCTAATCTTTTTACAATCAGTCGGCCGACCATTGTTCTACTTCAAGCGGGATTTGCAAACATATAGCTTATGGATATCCGAGCGCCTGAGCACCGTGCACCAGACCAAACCACAGGAAGCTCCTGAGAATTCGTCCTCCCTCCCGTCGCCAGCTTTCTGCTCTACACGAAGGGTTTCCCCAAGAGCTCTGGCAGCAGACTATAAGCACCAGATTGGGTATCCATGGGGGCGTAGCCACAGTCATCCACTTTTTTTTTCTCATTTGATATATTTTTCCAAGCCAAAACGCCCAAGTGCACCTGCCATACATAACATACGAGCGCAACACACCAGCAACACAGTGCCACTGTATATTCCATTGTAGGGTGTGGACCGTAGTTATGATTAGGAGGGGTGGAGGCATTTCCCACCGTATATCCTTCGAAACCTGAAGTCATGGGAGGATGGTGTTAGTTCACGCTCCCCAAGACATGTGATGATGACTGTTAGATGCCTGCTAGGGAAGTTTGGTCAAGATAGTGACACTTCCTCTTACGGGTTCTATTTGGAGTTAGGTCAATATAGTTGATGCTCCAAGATAGTCTAGTAGAGGAAGGATAGGAATGGAGATGGAAGTAGGTTGGGGAGGAAGGATGAGTAGTAATAGTTGAGAAGGTATGGAGATCTATCTTGTAGTGGAATTTAATGTTTTCCCTTCAAAAAAAAAAGAAAGAAATGTGTATATATGAATATTCATAATTACGTAACTAAACCACAGTTGTCTAAATAAAAAATAGTTGAACTGGATAATAGTAATTAAAGGATTTCTCAAACAATTGATTGGTTTGTTGTCTTTTATGAAAGACTAGTCTTGCTGAATGGATTGGATGCATACATAAATTACTAAAGGATGATAGTTTTGATTATTAGTACATGCACAAGACTTGTATGTACTAGCTACACATGCATTTCTTGTACATATACACTAGTATGTATTAGTTTTCTTGACTTACTTACTGATAATGTCAGTTAATTGTTATGAATGTGTGAACCATGTTTCTTTTCCTTTGACCATAAGATACCTTAACTTCGGGACGAAGTTTCCTGAAGGGTGGGTGTATGTAACAACCCTAGTAGAATATATGTTTAGGGATTTTTAAGTAAAAATTTATTAGGTAATTAATTTTTCTAACATATTATTAATTAAACAAATATTGGTATAATGATACTAATTAAATATTTATTTATTAATTAATGGTTATAATTTAATTAATTGATTGATTAATTAATTACCTATTACATTCATTGACATGGGTATTAAATTAAGAGGGTTAATAAATTATATTGTTTAAATTAAGGGTTTATGAAAGAGGGGATAAGGAGCATTAATAAACGAATAAGGAACATTAATAAGTGGATAAGGGGCATTAACTAGGTGGATAAGGTAATGAATGTGCAGGTAAATAAATAAATGAGGAGAAAGGGCGGTGAAGGGGGGATATGAGCGGAAGAGGGTTTACGGAAGAGGGGATTATGATTCGACTTGGATTTTGGGGGAGCGCTCTTTGGGATTTGGGAATTTACTGGAGAGAGTTTGAGTTGGGGAGTCAGGCAAAGGATCAGTACAGGGGGCACCAATTTGCTGGAGGTTTTGGGCATGGGGGCCAGGATATCCATATGATATCCTGGAGCTAGGAAGTTGTCCTAGTTGGCAGGGTGGAAACACGGTTTTGGGCAGTGTTTGACACAGTTTCAGCAATGAACAACCAGATCGACGGGGAAATTAGCATCAGGGAGAGGTAAAATTGTTTTATTTTGTTATGAATTTTATTATTCATTGATAAATTTATATGCGTATGTGTTGAATTTATAAGAAATTACTGAGTTTCTAAAATCAAGTAGAAGTTACTGTTTTGTTTGTGGAATTAATTGATGTTAAATTAATTTGGTTATTACAAGAACCTTAGTCTCTCCTGAATTCTTTTCTTGCTTCCTCAAATATTTTTTTTTCTTTCTTTGCATCAAAAACTTGTGTCTTCTCTGCAACTTTCCTGACTTCTGATTCTTTTGTAGTCTTTCCTTGGGTCACTCTGTCTTCTCCTGTAACAACACCTCCTCTAGTGATAACAACAACTCTAGTGTCCTCTCCACGAGGTTCAACGGATATCAGTTGCACTTACGGGTTCTGCTGAGGTCCTCGTCTCTCCTAAAGATTGGCTAGCAGTACAGGAAAATCTTCGATAACATGTTCAAATGAGTTGCAGTAGCTGCAAGTGGTACAAGGGTTCTGACAGTCCATTGCTAAGTGTTCTAGCTGTGTGCAGTTGTAACATATGATCTGTCCTCGACCTCGACCCTTACCTCCTTCTCTTCCTCTTCCTCTGAATCCACCATGAGGGTTGAAGTTTCCTCTACCTGGGGAATTGTACTACACAATGCTTCCTTCTTGTTGTACTTCACCTTGAATTTTGTATATATCCCTCGACCTTTCATGCATGAGGTCATAGGACCTGCAATCCTTGTCATCGTGTCCTACCGACTTATAGAATGTGTAGTAGAGATTTGTGGGTGTCTGGACATATTTTTGCAGATAGTAACATTCACCAGGGCAATGTCAATTTCTACATACCTTGCACCACGGTAGGGTAACTTACTTAAAAGGGCTCAGAGCTCCAGAGGCCAAGTATTCATGAAATAGGGGACAATGTTCCTTGTCATGGGCTTCTGATTTGCATCTGTTACAGTAGATGTCTTCTCTTTTATATTTTCCCTTGTCTTTCTTCATATCTTCGACCTTTAGAGATAAGGTAGTCAACTAACTCAAAATTTGATTCATACATGAGCTGGATTCTCCCATAGGGGCCGATTCTAACTTCATGGCGATCTCCAGTGCTTCAGCCTATGAAGCAATCTTATGTTGCATCAGAGGAACTCTGATGTGTGGTAAGAGGAAAGCAATGGACCATTTCTTATTCTTCTCATCTAGAATCTGAAAACTCAAATGGTCTATCAAGGTCTTAAATTTATGATCAAACTCCCACATAGGTTCATCTATTCTCTGCTTGATTTATTTTAGTTCTGTAATGCACCGCGACTCTAAATTAGGTTTCTTGAATTCAACAATTAGTGCAGTCTTAATGAAATTCAACGGTTTAGGTGCAGCTCCTTGGACAAATTTCATGTAGCAACTCAGTGCGCAATCTCTTAGGGTAGTACTAAACTGAGCTCATTTAACAACTTTGTCGATGATATTCTTAATACTCCACACAAATTCACATAGAAACCAACGCTGATCGGGATCTTCAGATCTATCTCCTCTAAAGGTGGGTAACCTCATCTCATCTACCATAGATCTTCCAAGGTTTCCTAATTGAGTATGTGGTGGGATGCTAGTGACAGTTCTCTGAGTGCTTTGGTGACTCTGATTACTCTGATTTCTTAATGTTACTAAAACAACAGGAGGGATAATAGTACTTACTTCAACAATCGGCGTGGTTCCTGAAGTTTCTGGCTCTTCCCAACGAGGTTCTTCAGCTTTCCCTTCCTCTTCCCTAGTGGATTCTAAATGCTCTTCATCTGTCAGATCTTCCTCTTCTCCACTGTATAAACCCTCATCCCTGTAGTTATGCTTAAACAAGTTTGCAAGAGGTACTTCTGTGAATGCTCTCCCACTCTGCGTATATCCAGCCTCTATGTGATTGTCGCTGTTCAAGTTCTTGAACATTATCCTTTTCCAATCCGACCAACTACTGTATCTTCAAGATGTTCTTCTCATGCAATAGCATCTTGATCTTCAACATCAAAAAGTGTAAAATTTTTCCTCTGGGTCCCTTAAAGAAATACCTCTCGGCTTGGCTATATGAATCTACTCCGTCAATAGAAAACTCAGTGATATACCCTCCAACAGTGCTATCAGAACAGTGATCTATGGCTCTTGACATGGCGTTATCAACTCTCTTGATCTTCTTGATCAACGTCGATGTCCAAACCACAGGTGGTCTAGATTTGATCTCAAATTGGGTGTCTACTAACCTAGCTAGCCACTCATATAATTCCTGATGAATTCCTCCAAAGAAAATCTTGTGTATATCAGTAAAGATATATCTTCCCAACCAATCCTCTATACTAATATTAGGGTTCTTTTTCTGGGATTCAACAAAGTCGTTTTCTTGATCTTCTATCCACTTCTGAAGCTCTATCTTCGATGGAAACCACCTTGACATTCCCTCAAGAAGATTCTTGTCCCGACAACAGAACCATTTTTTGGCACAGGGGCAGACCCAGGGTTCAGCTCCAAGAGAGCACCAATAAGCCCTAAATACGGGCCCTTTCAACAACACCTGCAAGGCAAATGCAGTCTCACCTGAAGTAGCTATGGGGGGTTGCATGACACATATGTCTACAACCAAGGGAAATGCAAGTGGAACCAAATCAAAAACTCACAGAGATCTGATTATCCTTACCAAGCATAAACCTACTTCGCACAGTTATATATCAGATCTAACATACTAATACATCAACATAGTAACATAAGCAAATAACACAACATCAATCACACACAACACAAGATATACGTGGTTCACCCTCTCCCTAGGGCTACGTCCACAGAACTGTGATTTATAATATATTAAGATGAAAGCATACAGTTCTTATCTGTGCTCTTAGCTAGAAGATATTCTCTTTTTTCTCTCTCTTTCTCTCCCCTCCCTGCGCACTCATCTGCGGGGTTGATCTTCGCACCCAACTGAAGATCTTACAATACAGGTTGTTCTCACAATACAATAGTTCTCTCTCAATAGGAATATTTTCTCATAACATAATCGAACCCATCCCAGGTCCTCTTGACCTTTATTTATACATTACAATAGCTCACCGACAGCCTTAGGCCGAGACCTAAGTGTTAAAACCATAGATACCAAAACCCTAAGTGTCTAAAACCCTAGGTCAACTTGACCCTCATTTTCAGGGCTTCACCAACCTGTCTTTCCTTCCTTCTCATGCGGTGCTCCAAAGAATTGAATTGTGGCTTTTTTCGCTTGCCGAGTTGTCCACGATCCGTCTTCCTTGCTGATCTATTGTCCTCGATATTCTTGTCCAACATATTTCTTTCTCTCACTTCACTCTGTCTTTTCTCCTCTTTTGCTCACTTCGATTCAGTATCAGTGACTGTGTCTTCCACACAGTTCGCACTCCGTATTTTCTGTCTTAATCTTCACTTATTTCTCTACCCAAGGGCCAACAAGCACCCACTTGAAACTCTGAGGACAATCACCCTCCCTAGCACCTCCCTACCAACCTGTTTATAAAAACTTTGTTACTGAAACTTTTTACAGTGATATAGTGTTTATCAATAGCTTACAAGTCTCGTCACTGTTCTGTTGCACTGCTATGCTCTGCCTAGATCAGTGTCTTCCTGCTCACATTATTCTTTGATATTTTTGTTCTTCTGTTCTGTTTATGCATGTGCACCTCAGCTTCCTCTTTCTCTCTCATATATGAATCTCTGTTCTATGTGCTACGCCTCTTCTGTGTGTTTTAGCTGCTACACACAACCTGCTTTTCCCCGCATGAATAACTCTCAATAGAAGCTACCTTCTCTTCTCTGTTTTGCAGGTATTTATAATTCCAAGTCCTCTGAAAGATCATACACCTAACTCCTCATCCCCTTTGGTGATTACACTGAGTTTGTTCTTCATCCATGGCCGTTATGCTGGGATTGTTCATCATTAGTGGTAGTTCGTAAGATTCTTTGCCTTTTCTAGTAGTGAGACTCTTCGTCTTCTCTGTCATAATTGAGCTTATCCTCTTTGTTACAGTTATATTCTTCGATGATTTTTCCATATTTCAATCATCTCTATGTTGAGTCTTCATTCCACTGGAAGTTACCTCAAGACTCTTCAGCTTCTCGTGTGATCACCTTGTAGCCTCTTCGAATTCTCTGGCAGAAGCCATCAGTGGTTTCTGGCAGTTACCCTGATAACCTCTGCGCGCTCATGCCTTTGGTGCCTTTTCACTTTCTGAGAAAACTACACAGCGGGCGTAATATTTTCTGGCTAAGCCCATTCCTTTCATATGACCACTGGCTATGATCAGATGCCTATCCAAAAGGTGCTTCATGATCCCGACGATCTCCGATGTGAAGCCTAGCGACGTGCTAGCTCCTCCCTTACCCTTCATTAATGTGACCACCAGCTGTGACCAAGGGCCAAACAAGAGGGGTGATTCGATATGTCGCATATCACGAACTCCTGCTATGATTTGCCTCAAAAATCCCAACTCGTGAAACTCCAAAATGCTTCATATCAGATCAATGGTCAAGATCTCTCCCTTTGATCGATGACGGCGATCAAATCGCGACTTCATGTGTCGGGCACTTGGACATGAGTCAACCCTGACTCTCCCCACTTCCTATATTCCAAAAATTGTTCCATATCAATGCCCCATGATCCTCGGTGATCCGACGACCCAGATCATATCAGGACTTTGCATTTCATGATGTTGGAGGTTAGCTCACCTTCCTTCTTCTGATTCCCAATTTTCTGATATCCGCTTGCATCAGATCGACGGTCCATGAATCTCCATGATCCAATGGTCTAGATAAAATAGAAAAATTAGACCTCATGAGTTCTTGCCACTATGCCTTTGACTTTCCTAATTTGCAAGTCAACGAAATGATGATCTCCCACCATGTTTCCTCTGGATCCTATGGTTCAGATCTCATCGCGATTTTTCATTTTGTGGAGTTGGAGGATGGCTCTCAGCCATTATCATCTTCACAGTTATACTGGATCCCACGACTGTTGGTCCTCAATGCTCAGATCTAATGTATCATATCTGTACTTCTCCTCTGCGCTTCCTCTGGTTACTGGACTCTGATCTGACGGCTCAGATTAGGCACAGTGTTCGATCTAATGTCACTGTCACTCCTCCTCCTAAACTTTGGCTTTCTCAAATCTCTAAGTGTCAAAGGCCATGACCTTTGATCCTTCTATGAGCCTTGATGTATGTGATCTCGTCTGCGCGTATCAAAATTCTATCTCTCCTGAGCTTTGGAAAAATTTACTCTCGGCCCTGACGCACACTTGCACTTTGCATGAAACTCTGCACTTTTGCTTCTGAGCTTCTTGAACTTGCTCATTTGCATCTTCCCAAAAGACTTCTGGTGCCCACCTAGCACATTCTTCCTTTCTCATCTTCTGGTCTATTGAGCTTTGGTTCGCTGATGTTCTTTCCTGTAAACATGCCATCGTCGTTGCTGTTCTTGCGATCAATGACAAGCACACTCTGCCTGTAAACATGCCAACAATTAAAACATTGAAATACAATTCACATATTACATCACTTGAACATAGCCACACATTATATCTACATAAACATTAATCAAACTGGGGATTATAATGGGGATGTTACAACATTAACAACACGTGTCTAGTCAGATGAACACCACATCATAGGAATTCCACGCCAGTGATGCCATGTGTAGTTCCATGTATCAATGCCATGTCATCTAGTGTATAAAAGGATACATCCACATGGTAACCACCTTATTTGTTACATCAACAAAAGAGATCTGAAAAAATGACTAACTTAAAAACATAGTGGAAACAATGAGAACGATGAAGAATTGGGAATATGAGGGCATGAACCTGCAGGTATACGGTGAGATCTTGGAAAAATGACTAAGTACCAAGAATCAGTTGATGTCTTGAAAAAGGGATAAGTATGAATATTGGATCGGTCAGATGGACGAAGTTGACAAGAAAAGAACAATTGAAGATGCCCCACAGACCCACGGTGAGAAGGTAACAAATTGACCAAGTATGGGAGACTCATGGACCTACTACGAGATATTGGAAAATCGACTAAGTTTGGGAGAACCTCAGAGAAGCTCGAAAAATCGACTAAGTGTTGAGAATTGATCTGATGAAAGAGGTCACAAATAGAGTCAAAGAAATGTTGTAGAGCCGTGGAATCAGAGTGAGATCTATGAAAATTAACTAAGTATGAGGATACAATAAAGAAATGACTAAGTGCCAAAGATATCGCAAAGCACGATGAAATCGACTAAGTGTCAAGAATCGATCAGACAGATGAAGCCACAAGAATCAGGGAAATGGTGTAGACTTGTGAACACGTGGTGATGATTTTGAAAGTCAACTAAGTATGGAGAGCCAGTCATATGCGGTGAGACTTTGAAAAATGAATAAGTATGGTGGATCAATTGGATGGATGAGGTCATGAATGAGAGAAGAATGGAGATACCATGAACCCATGGTGAGAGTTTGAAAAAATGGCGAAGTATGGAGAATAGATCGGATGGCCCAGAAGGTGAGAGATACAACAACTCAAGAGGTTTCAAAGTGTCACAAATCAAACTACCCTAAGGGTGAGAGATCCAACAACCCATGATGTCTTACAAACTCACAGTGAAATACTTAGAAAAGTTTCTAAGTATAGGTGCAAAGTGAGAGTGGAGGAACACAAAGGTGCATTGTGGAGGCCGCAAAAGTATGGAATGATATGTATTAGAATCACATAGAAAGGATTAGAAATACGTTTAAGTATAGGTGCTAAATGCATGCAACAAAACTTGAGGGTGCAATTTGGAGGTCATGGAGGTATGAAGAGATATGCAGTAGACCTATGAACCCATTGTGAGACTTCGAGAAATTTTCTAAGCATGAGTAGTGAGTAGATCGATGGTGGATATTTAATCAAGGACTAGATCGGATGACGACTATGCGTCAAGGATGTGTTATGTGTTGAAATGGACAAGTAATCAGATCGACGATTGTGATAGAATCAAGGATGATTGAATGATTGATGAACGTTGAAGCTGTGCTGCGTGTGCCAATGAAAATGAATGAGATCAACAATTGGTATTTAATTGAGAAGACAATCCAATGGTTGTTGTGCGTTGTGGTTGCATGGTCTATTCTTGAGGAAATTTAAGTAGATCAATGACTGTGATTGAACAGAGATCCATATTGGATAGAGGCTATGCTGTGTGGTTACATGTGGTTTTGATATGCTAAAAGGAGATCAACAATCGAGATCAAATTAAGGATATATTAGATGACTGCTAAGCGTTGAGGGCATATTGTGTGTTTTGGAGGACAATGAAATAGATAAACGATTGAGATTTAATTTAAAAAAAGCTAGGTGAATGTATATAGATTTTACATTGAAGTAAACATGGAGACAAAAGAGAAAGGAAGAACCAAGTCATGAAAACACATGTATGAGACAAAACAATAATATGATTTTATTTCATTCTGAGATACAAAACTCTATTTCTCTTTTACAAACCCCTGCGAGGGTATGGACCAAAGTCAGATTTAGAAGTCTCCGATGGAAACCATACCAAAAGAACCTGACAGTGAAACAAAATTGAAATTAATGATCTGGATCATCTTGCCACAAAATGCTGCCACTTGACTCTGCAAGATATTCTTTATCAACCATGAAAATTAATTCATAAACAAACAAGAATATGTAGAATATCAAGGATAAATCAAACACCTTTAAAACAAGCTGTTGAAATATATGATTCGGTTTTGAATCCTGTTGCCTTCATTAAGACATTGCTGTCATCAAGAGGATTAGGCTTTCAAGTAAACTTTGAAATGAATGAAAACTGAAGCTATCTCCCTAACTAGAGAGCAAACCTTAGTGTTGTAGTTCCCCTTCTATTCTCCCTTTGTCTCTTCCTCTCATTGAACCTTTATTTTTTTTCAATAAGTTGAGGTGGTTCAACTACTTTCTTTAGTTAACTCAAATTCACATAACTAATTAGTTTGGTAAGAAATAATTAATAATAATATATAAATAAGGGTCTAATTAATAATAACTAAATAGATGGGACCCCTCGTGACTCCCATCATTCTCTTTTCCAATCATCAAATATAAAATACAAAATTAATCATTTGGACCATATAACACCTTTGTAGCTCCCATGGATATCATTTAAGTCAAATATTTAAATATCAACAAAATTTAAGATCAAATCCCAAAAAAATAATATATCCATCTTATCCAAAAAAAATCCAAAATAAAGCTTGTTGTCCATAATATGTTAAAAATCATTAAACAATGTCTTCATCACTGAATATCATAAAAAAAACATTTAAAATCCATATTTTCCACTGTGTGAGGCATATTTCCTCTTCTCATTGTTGTCTCCTCTTGACTTTTCTGGGGTAGTCGTTGGTTGGTTAGACCCTTGGGGATGTATTTTGTTGATCACATGGGAGAAATAATTGTTTAGGTGGAGACCTGAAGACACAGAATTAGAAGACTCTATGGATGGACTAGAGGCAGAAATCATTGCTTTTCCGTTATCTAGCACAGTTTGTGGGACATCAATTTTTAGTCTCTTGCTGGCATGTGAAGACTGCACCGGTGAAACAACATGGGAAATTTGTGCATTAGGATTAATTGGAGGTGGTGGTGGTGGTAATGGAAATGATATAGTAGGCCAACAATGGCAGTGAGAAGCATGATGATTGACAATTTCTTGCCAACCATCATTTGCGGGAGGTTCGGGTTGCATCGACACATGTGGGGGAATAGGAATGCCGAGAAAATTCTGAGGCTATTGAAAAGGGGGCCTTTCAGGTCAAGGATGCAATATCCCATGGCCAACCAAATTAAAGAACCCAACTTGAAACATCTAGTTCAACTCTTGCAGATCAACATCAAAGTAAATAGAAAATCGAGGCCTCCTATGGCTTGAATTCCAATTACCTCTGCCTCTATTATTTCGACCGTTACTGCCCCTGCTGAAAAAAAATCATCTTGTAGAAATATTTAATCAGTCATGAAAATTTCTTAATAACCCATACATGAAACCACACTTAAATAAATCAAGAGTTGGCTCTATTATTTATCACAAAACCCATTCAATTCATCCATAAAACTTTCATTAATTTATTTCCATATGAACATAGGATTGATAGGGTCAATGGGAGTATGGGGGGTTTTTATTGTGCGTAAAATGATATCATGGAGGGGGAAATATTCATAAATATTGTTCAAGTAATCAATAAAACAATCAAACTGTGTATACAACCAACCCCTAGAATACCAATAATCAATTAACTTCCACCTTGTTTCTATTATTTCCATAGAGACTTTTCCTTAAAAATGAGTAACAATAGAACATGGAGTGAAAAAAATGTAATTAGGATAATGGGGGGCATATATTTTGTGTAAAATCATATAATGGAAGGGAATACCATGGATATTGTTCTGTCATATATCAAACGATGCCATTCTCAACATTAAAATTTAAACCTCTTGACTGTTTCAAAATTGAAATTCAATATTCTATTTCCAAAAATACCGAACTGGTGTTTCACTTCAAGGCTCTTCATTTTCAGTTATAAATTGCAATGCACATAGATCATTTTATAATCTTTTGCACAAGAAACATTCAAAAGCAATAACACAACTTGCACACAACAAAGTCGAGGAGACACAACATCACAATAATCACACTAATCACAACCAACAATCAAGGAAAGAACATACCATGGTCCACAATATTAACACAAGTTCATTTTAAATCACTACAGGGTTCCACGAAATGGCCACAAAAGGGATCCTTATGTATAACACTATTTCAACTCAAACTTCAAATAATCACGCTTCCAAATTTCCCTTTCATTCTGGTTTGCAAGAGTCATTCAATGTGTTATAATTCATCCAAAAAGGTATTTTTTTGCATATGGAAACAACACACAACAAGTCATATCCTTCAAATAATGGCTTTGCAATGCTATCATCACCCAAATATTTCCACATGACATACCCTATCTCCTTTTAACATTTAAAAAAAAAAATCTTGGCATTCTTTCCATCACTACACAATAACAAATGGACAAAACCCATGACTAAAAAGAGCACGACAACGTCTCTATTAAAATTTTATGTATGCCACCTTCACGACATTTTCCAAATACAAGGTTCGATATAAAATCATCAACATGGACGTGGTATAAGAGGACGATCTAACCAATGGTTCAAGGGTTTAGCCAAAGGGGTACCTTGAAAAATATAGCACCACCTTGAATTCCCATAGTCACATTTACAGAGCTTATACAAGGGTGCGTACATGATAGCCATGAAAGCCACACAATTAAATGCCAGGAAGAGTCTTAAAAAAAACCCATAGGCCGCAAGCAATGATAACGTTTTTAATTAGACAGAGAGAAATCACTAAAAGAATCAAGAGGGAAGGCAGGCCCGAGAGCTTCCCAAACAATATCCCATTTTTTATATGTAAAGCACGAAGCAACTACAAATAGTAAGATACATGCACACACCATTTTAATTGTGAGTAATTCACATACAAACGCCACAGAGGCCAATTTTCAACAACCATCCATATATAGTTGGAAATATATAAATCGTAAAATTAGAAATGCACAGACAGTGAGAAAACTCAAGAGCCAACTTTTGACTTAATTAAAGAGAAAAGCGAAAAATTCATGGATGGAGCAACAAGAAACCTCATACCTGTGTGTAAAATTTGCTAAGGAGAATTGATCACGCTTGTATACCTCTTCCACAACCGAACAAAGTGGAGTAATAACAACCAACAAAAGACCAAATTTGAAATGGCTAGGGTGGCAGGCTCGAGGTAGGTTAGAGCGACACACATTTACTGCACGTCGTATCTACACTTACACATTCATCCATAGCCGGTACACGTAAGTTAACCATACATCGCACAACCCACTAAAAATTTACTCCAACCTTGATACACCACCATATCCCAACTGTCAAACTTTGACAAATGTGCCAACCTTTGTTTAAAACTCCAATGTGACATATATCAAAAACTTGCTAGGGATACCATGTCTTAACCCTTAGACTTCCAATTCAAACAATGTGCGCAATCCTTGTAGCATGAAATCACCATATCACACATATAACGTGAACATGGAGTTTAGATCCTTCATCAAACTAAATGCAACACAATAATACTTGTGAGAGCTATATAAAGACAACATCATTCCCCTTTTAATCATATTTCCCATAGAATCATTTCGTCACTTATTTTGACAACAAATTAAAAGCAAATACTGTAGAGCTCATATCACAACCAAGTCATAAGAACATAAAACATAAGTGTCACTTTTCCGTCATAGTCAGACAAGTTACACAAGGGGTCCCACCTATTAGCATATTATTAAATATAATTAACTAATAATGCATTGCAACCATTTGCAAGCATGTACCCTATGTTGCACTTTTGGGTGTCAACAAACTGGCGAATCCACAGGGAAATCTGTTTCCAACATATTGTGAACTCAGAATGTCCAGTTTCATAGATCGGTGAACATAGATCAAGTAATTATTGACCAGAATGATTATGCAATAGAGGGAAAAATATGGTTTAAGAGAATTAATGAGACGATATTTTGGGAATAACTCATGAAAAGTGGTATGTATGAGGGGGTTTGGTCCTGTATGCATAAAATTCGATCAGTCACAGTAAAAATTGTTTCTTTGTGTTAAGGATAAATTTTTTGATATTCTCCTTTGAATCTTAGGATGGAGGGAAGAAAGGGATAACAAGATATAGGGAAGAAGACCAAATCATCTATCTAACAACAATACTGAAATAAAAAAGCATTTTCAACGACGTCTAAAAGGAGGACATCATGACAATTGTGTAAAATTTATTGTTATTGATCAACAATAATTATAGAATGGCATTGTTGTGGAAAATTGATCCAAGATTTATTTTTGATAGACATAAAATAAAACAATAGAAAATGAAACAACAGAACATAAAAATTAAATTGGACAAAAGAAATAAAACAATAAAACAAAAAGCTATATACAACATTGATTTCCACATGGAATTTATCAATCAAGATGGTTCCAGATAATGTTTCAAGTGGGAACCATTGGTACTATAAGAAAACAATTGCTCTTCCAAATCCTTTAAAAGGTAAGAGTTTGCACCTAGGACAAAATCAATTTTGAAAGGATTAGCCATAATTTCTGAAACTTCGAATGTCTTCCTCTGTCATCATAGGCTGAGTCCCAAAGTAAGACTTTCTCACCTACCTTAAATTGACAGATTTTGCGCGCTTGTTAAAATATTTCTTTACAATTTGTTGTCTTCTCTTTATGTTTTCCAAGGGAAACATTCTTTTTTCTTCTAAGGATAATAGGACATTTATTCTTTGAGGGACATTGGAAGAATTTAATACTTCAATCTGTAGCATCAACTGTAGAGAAGAAATTTCCATCTTAGTAGGCAGGAGGACTTCTTGACCATAAACAAGCTAAAAGGGGGTGCAACCCATGCTTACCTTGGTGGTAGTGCGATCTTCCCAAAGGGCGTAAGTGAGGAGGGTGTGCCATTGACGAGGCTTATCTTCGATGAGTATTTTTATGATCCTAACCAGATTTTTGTTAGTAGACTCGGCTTGCCCATTTCCTTGAGGGTAATAAGCTGATGAGGTGAAATGTTTGACTCCCAATTTGACTAGGAATTGAGTCAATTTTGTGGAAATGAAAGAAGGACCATTGTCTATAATAATCTCTAAAGGAATGCAAAATATGGAGAAGATATTAGTTTCCAGGAAAGAAATTACTTGTTCATCTTGTGTGTGTCTCAGAGGGACAAATTCAGTCGACTTAGTGAAATAATCAGTGGTTGTCAAAATGAAAATATTCCCTACAGAAGATGGAGGATTAATAAGACCAATAAAGTCTAGGCCCCATTTAGAAGAAGGAAAATATGGGAGGACAAGTTGTAAAGATATGGAATAAAGATGCTCTCTCCCAACGAATTTTTGGCACTTGCTACAAGATATCGCAAATTTATAAGAATCTCGAAAAGTTGAAGGCCAATAGTAACCATTTCTTATGATTTTAAAAGAAGTAGATTTAGCAGAATAGTGGCCACCAACATGAATAACAAAATTTGAAGATCCATGAGTTTCATGTAACAATTTCTATGCATCCTCATCATTCACACATCAAAGTAATATACCATCAGCATACCTTCTAAACAAAAAGTATCCTAAAATAATATACCTAGAAGATTCAAGGTGGAGTCTTCTCCTCTGATGAGGATCTAAATCATCTGGGCATTTTTGATATTGCAAGTAATATACCATATTTTTATACCAGGGGTGTTCAACAATAGAAATGGTTTGATTCTCAATATAAAATAGTGCCAAAAGAGGATTATCCTAATTGTCAATTTCTTCACTTGCTTCAGTATGTTGAGCTAAGTGAAGGGCTAAGTCTCGTCCCTTAATTGTTTTTGAAGTCATGATAGTTAAATCATGCTCTTGGATTTTGGCAAGACAATGTGAAAGATTCCTTGAAAGGTAATTTTGTGAAATCAGAAACTTGACATCAGGAAAAGGGACTTTTACGAGCGTATATTTTCCTAGAATAAAGTGGAAAAATTTCTCTATAGCCTTAACAAGAGAAAAAACATGTTTCTCAATATAAGAGTACTTGAATTCATTGTCTAAAAAACTTTGGCTCATTTCAGCTACATGATTTTCATTGTTTTGGTCATCACTTTGTATGAGAATAGTAGAAATTGCTTCCTCGGTGGCATTAGTGTATATGATAAAATCTTTCTCAAAATCCGGTTTCACCAGAACTGGTGCTGAGATGATTTCTTTCTAAATCCTAATGAAGGCATTCTCGACGTCATCTGTCCAAGAAAAAGAGCGATATTTATTTAGAATATTATGAATTGGTTTAACCATTAAGGAAAAATTAGGAACAAACCTATGAACGAGGTTGATAATGCCCATAAAGGCTTGAAACTCCCTTTTGGAAGTGGGGGCAGAAAGGTTCAAAATAGCAGCAATCCTTTCAGGATCTATGCTTATTCCTGAATTAGAAATGATATGTCCAAGGAGCTTTCCCTTGATGATGCCAAGAATAGATTTAGAAGGATTTAAAGAAATGCAAAATTTTCTGCATCGTATGAGAACTTTTCTGAGACGACCAAAGTGATCCAATCGATTCTTTGAATAGACAATTAAATCATCAAGATAAACCTAGATAATATTATCGATTAGATTGTCAAAATCTATTTACATAGCTCTCTGGAAAGTGGCACCTGCATTAGACAATCCAAAAGGCATGCGTTCATAAGCAAATGTGGCCCAACATGTAGTAAAGGTGGCTTTGTATCTATCCATCCTTTTTACCTTGATTTGATTATATCCAGAAAAACCATCAAGTAAGGACATCATTTGTGACCCTGCAACCTATTACAAAATCATTTCCATATTAGGGAGAGGAAAATGATCTTTAACACTTGCTCTATTCAATGCATAATCGAATCTGACCAGTTTTCTTCCTAACAAGAATTAAATTTGAAACCCACTTGGAATATTTAACTGGGAATATTATACTAGCCTTCAAATTTTTTTCCATCTCTTTTTCAATAATAGCTTCTAGCGTAGGGTTAATGGGTCTTTGTTTTTTCCTAACTAGATTTACCCCTTCCTTGATAGGAATGGTATGTTGTATGAGGGTAGGATCAAAACCACGAAGATCCTCATATGTTGTATGAGGGTAGGATCAAAACCACTTAGATCCTCATATGAACATTGGGCACCTAGTTTAACCATCTTTGGAGATTCATATATCCCAAGGTTCAAGGAAATGGTATCACCCACTTTCCTTTTTGACTCCTCTTCCTTTTGTATCTCTTTGCTGCTTACATCACTTGAAAAAAATGAACTCTCGAGAGGATTCAATCCTTTTGGAATTTTTTTATCTTCCATAGATATGATTTCCTTGGGTTTAAATGATTCATTTTGTATGAAAGCACACATGCCTTCATTATTAGGGAAAACCTGACATGATTCTACATTATCAAGAATGTGAGGTCGATATAAATATTGAAATGTACAATCAGGCCTTTGAGGTAGAAGTTACCGAGTAGGAGATGCCGCAAATACAACTAACCTATCAACCATTGAATTAAGTTCCCTCTTAACATGAGGGATGTTAAAATATAATGGGTTTGAGATGAGCATACAAAAAAATCGGGTATGGCGTTTCATCAACTTATTGCTAGGAGAATAGATTTTATGCACAAGGTTCACAACAAGTTCAGAATCACCAAAAACTGTAAGGTGGTCGCAACCAAGGTTATAAGCATTTTCAATGCCTAGCAGTAAGGCTTCAAACTCAGTGACATTGTTCGTGCAAGAAAACTCTAACCTATAAGACAAATTGTGAATTTTACCTATAGGTGAGTATAATATAATGCCAGCTCTGTTACCTTCATTTGAACATGATCCATCGAAATGCATGTGACACATACCATCTTCCAAATCAATTTGTTCCCGAGTAGTGTCACCCTCATCAACAAAGATAGAGTACACCCCTAAGTCTTCCTCAAGATAGTTTACATTCTGTTGAGGAATGATCTGTATGTATGGTGAAATTCTTCCTTCTCTTAGGACTATAATGTTGTTTCCATTATGGGGAACGGATAAGTGTGTTCCATCAAGCGAAATATATCCACCTTTTAGGGCTTTCTAGTCTCTTCCTAAGATAATAGAATATATTCTTACTGGCATGTCGATTACTTAGATGTTGAGGGTTGTCTTTATTTCAGGATGTGCACACAAAACTAAAGTTACGTCTTTGATTTCACCTATAGTTGACTAATGCAAACTATTATAGGAGAGCATGCTTCTAGAATTTTTGTTAGTACACGATAATCCTAGCTCTTCCATGATGACTTTTTACATTATGCTTGGACTCGAACCACCATTGATTTGGAAAAATGGGATATCTTATCTATAATTTTTACAGAAATAAAAAAGGAGGGTTCTTTACAGGGTGTCTAAAATTATTTACACCTATCTTATTTATAGTGGGATCCTCTTCTTTTGCCTCTTCAAAGAGATTGGCTATGGTGGAATCTTTTTCTTCCATAAAATTCTTGAGATGCTTTTGTTGTTTAGGGATGACAACCATGTCCAAAAGAGTAGCATCGACCTTGATATTAGCCAATTGGTTAAGGATGTTATACTTAGAAGAGGGAAGAGGGAAGAGGGGAAGGAATTCCTTGAATTTTAGGAATTTTGACAGTTTGTACATTAGTACCTTGTGAAGATGAGGTTGGAGTGGAAGAAGTACGAGGAGGATCATATTTCCCTTTAGGAGCACAAGATTGTTTCTAGTATTTATTATCATACCATCTTCTGGTTCTGCCAAATCTAGAACATTGATAGTGGTTTCAGGCTTCTTGCCAAAGATTTTATCTCTAACATTATTCTTAACTTCAAAAGTACTTTCTTCATGATTGTCTTCGCAAAAGTTACATCAACTGCGAGAGATAATAGATTTGGGTTGAAAAGTGTTCTCATTTGTATTCCTAAAAGGCGCCGAGTAAGAAGAAGATTCCCCAGGAGTAAGTGAGGGAACATTCCCCTTTCATTCATAGGATATCATATGATTGTTCATATCTTGCACAAGTTGTAGGAGGGAAGACACATATGTTTTTTTGACCGAGTCTCCTTTAGGGAGAACTGTTCTTTCAAGTTTCTCTTCGTACTCCAGGAAAGTGTGGAGAGCGGAGCCAAGATTTTCATTGAGCCTATGATGATAAGGAGAGGGAAGACCATTATAATAATGCATGAAAGAAACTTGATTTTGGGGGAAGATTAGTTTAGGGATTTGATTGTACACTTTGGTGAAGCGGAGGTTAAAGGACTCAATAGTCTCACCATCTTTGTAAGACATATTTTTATACTCCCTTAACTGTTTGACCAAGATATTTGATTTTCCATACGTGGACTTGAACCAATAAACCAACTCTTCCCAAGTGGAAAGGATTTTTGGAGGGAGATAAAAAAAATCTGTTGCCTCTTTTCCTTCAAGGGAGTTTAAAAATAAGCACATGCATGTATCCTTATCGTTAGCCCCGATATTATGAAAATAATTAGAGAATTCCATTAGGTGATCGTTTGCAGAAACAATATTATTCCTTGAGAACTTAGGAAGATTCTCTTTAAACTTGAATAACAGATGAGTAGCAGGTGCTAGATTCAAGGGAGAAGATACATGCCATGGGGTAGTCGTAGCATCTTCCTCAAACTGAAAAAGCCTGTATTTCTTTATAACTTTAGCTGGGTTGGTAGCATATTGGATAGGAACTTGATGACTGTATAGAATACCAATTACCAATGAGGCTGAATGTTGGGATGATGAAGCACCTCCAAAACCACTAGCACCACCCGCATATGTCATTTTGAAAGTGACAGGTAAGGGTGAAAAAGGTGAGATGGCATAATCAGACAAAGTCCTCCTTAGAGTTCTTTCTTGGGTCGAAAAAATGGATTTCCTCCTTCCTATTTCAATGATAGTATTAGCTTCAGGGGACAATCCTTTGATTCTTCTAGAAATACGATGATTTGAGGACATGAAAAATAAGACCAAAAAATTAGGAAAAAGGAGGTTACTACTGATTTCCAGTCTACCTTTTCCTGGCTTCCCAACGTTCAAAGATACTTATATCTTGTTCAAATACTTCCCAAGAGCGTTCAAGCTCAGCTCGGGTACTAGTAGTTTCTAGGATAGTATTGAATAAGGTCAAGGCAATGATGGTCTGGTCTTTAAGACCATGTTCAATATTAGGCTGCCTTGTAGAAGGTACTGTCATGACAAAAATCAGTCAAAGAGTATTCGAAAAAAAATAGAAAGATTTAAAAATAATCGTGAATACAATCAACTAGAGAGATATGGAAGATCTCCCCAGTATAGTCGCCAAATAAATGTTGAGGAAAAGGTATGGAATACCTTACTAAATCATTTTCAGATCTTTCTTGGCTAGGACAATATAGTTGAGAATGTCACTCGAGGTTTATAGCCTAAAAAATTTCACTCAATCCACAAGTATCAATTACAAAGGATCAAGGTTGATTTTATGATTTATATTTGTAACAATGTAAAAATAAAAATTCAAACAAAGCTAGGTGAATGCATACATATTTAACATTAAAGTAAACATGGAGACAAAAGTGAAAAGGAAGAAACAAGTCATGAAACACATGTAGGAGACAAAACAATAATCTGATTTTATTTCATTCTGAGATACAAAACTGTAGTTCTCTTTTACAAACCCCTGCGAGGGTATGGGCCAAAGTCATATTTATAATTCTTCGACGGGTACCATACAAAAATACCCTGACAGTGAAATAGAACTAAAACTAATGATCTGAATCAACTTGCCACAAAATGCTGCCACTTGACTTTGCAATATATTGTTTATCAGCCATGAAAATTAATTCATAAACCAAAAAGAATACACAGACTATCAAAGATAAATCAAACACCTTTAAAACAAGCTGCTAAAATGTATGATTCTATTTTGAATCCCGATTCCTTCAATAAGACCCTATTGTCATCAAGAGGATTAAGCTTTCAAGTAAATTCGGAAATGAATGAAAACTAAAGCTATCTCACTAACTAGAGAGCAAACCTTAGTGTTGTAGTTCCCCTTCTATTCTCCCTTTGTCTCTTCCTCTCATTGAACCTTTATTCTTTCTCAATAAGTTGAGGTGGTTCAACTACTTTCTTTAGTTAAGTCAAATTCACTTAACTAATTAGTTTGGGAAGAAATAATTAATAATAATATATCAATAAGGGTCTAATTAATAATAACTAAATAGATGGGACCCCTTGTGACTCCCATCATTCTCTTTGCTAATCATCAAATATAAAATACAAAATTAATGATTTGGATCATATAACACCTTTGTAGCTCCCATGGATATCATTTAAGTCAAATATTTAAATATCATCAAAACTTAAGATCAAATCCCCAAAAAATAATATATCCATCTTATCCACAAAAATATCCAAAATAAAGATTGATGTCCAAAATATGTTGAAAATCATTAAACACTGTCTTCATCACTGAATATCATAAAAAAAC